>WKFP01015459.1:83512-95743 GCA_011057875.1 Pterocles orientalis
TTGAATGCTTGAGCTAAGAGCTCATCCTCCTTGTGGTGTAGCTCTAACCTCAGGACAGTCCTAACATAGTCACAATGGACAGACGACAAGCACAGTCAGCTTGTCAAGGGGTGGGCAGTGAATTGTTATGCTGTGATAGCTCAGCTCTGTGTGCCAGTGCATAGGTTCCTGGTTTGTGTACTATGTGGACTTTTAACAAGACTCCTAAATTACTTGGATAGCTTAAATGTTTTCTGCCTGTTTGGGGAAAAAAAGAAAAAGAAGAAAAAAGCACAGAAAAAAAAAAAGGAAGATAGAAAAGCTGGATGGTCACAGTTTGAACCAACAAGAGAGCTGACCATGAGCAGATTTGTGAAACACTATAGCACTGTTATTGTGGGTTTCCAATTGCAGAACCAGGAATAAAACTGACACAAGATATAATCAAAGAAGAAGTAAAAGCCTGGAAAAGAAATAATGTTAGTCAACATTGTTTTATGAACAATCAGTCTCCTTGGACAGATCTGATTTCATCCTCTGGTGAGATTAGGAACTTGCTTGATAAAAGTGACTGCATAAATGTAACAGACATTTTAGGCTTTTCACTACTACTACACAACACTCAGACTTTCAAAAATTACACAATATAATACAGTATGTGATGTACTGAATGGTGTAAAGAGCCAACAAGCTATCAGCGCCAAAAAAGCAATCATCATTTTATGGGCATGGACAGGGAGGCCAGGTGCTCTAAACTCCTCTTTTCACTAGTCAGGAGAAATGGCTGACTGTAGAAGTCTTTGTGTTTCAGGAAAAACAACTAGCCAGGTCTGTATACAGTCTATTAAATATCTGCAGATGATATTGCTCACTCAGCCCTAAACTCATTAGCCTACAACAGCAATTAAACTCTCTTTTGGATATTTCCAAATTAACTATTTTGGGGAGACATTGAAGAGACACTGGGATTCAGTTTCTCAGATAAAAAAAGGAAAAGACCTGCTAGCTTGAGGAATAAACATTAAAGAATGCAAATTGGTTTGGGTTTGAATCTTAGAGCTGTTCTTCCTTAAATCTGAACTTCCCAAATTCAAACACCAATAGCATTCGAAAACCATTCTGCAAAAGTATGTCTCCCTTGCCATTGTTATACCATTATACTGATGCTCCCTAGTTTTCCTCCACTATTTCACAGTAAGCAGACTTCTAAGTTTTATATACTTCTTCCATGGAACACGCTGAAGTGGATCTCTGTTTAACAGTTTGCATAATCTGTGAATTATGAGTTTCTTTTGTTATTTTTATTGTTAATTACAATGCAACAAAAATTGAAAATTTTTTGGGGGGGGGAGAAGAGCAAGAAGCACCTTGTGTTTTTATTTTAAGATTGTGAAAAGCCCCTCCCATTGGAGAAGGTAAGCCACAGCACAGTTGTGAAAATTGGTGAGAGTAATATGAGTATAAACTAAAGTGAAAAAGCGATTAGTATTTCCACCAGACATAGAGTAGCTGGTTCAGCAGCGTAACCCCACATCCCCTCGCCGATGCCTGCAGCACAGCCATGACGCCCTCGCCCTAGCTAGCATTCTATATTAGAGCCAAATCTTCTGTGTAACTGCTGCTGGAGAATTGAAGTGTTTCTGCTTTCCCTCTCACATCCCTATGAGCTAACCACATACCCTTGCTACTGCTGTCCTGTAACTGCCTTGAAAATAACACCAAAAAAAAAGGATCAGAAATCCCCTAACTAATTTTATCAGCTAGAGAGCTGGCAAGCAGAAGTATGTGTGTTGTAGAACCGAAACAGGTGTGGTTTGAGCATTTTCCACATTTGGTCTTGGCAAAAATATGAACAGAGGGTATTAATTCCTCCACACTGATAATGGGGGCTTGGAATCCGTTATCTGAAATAAAAATTCTTGGCAGAATTCTTCACATACTCCAATGGGCAAGAAAAATTGATAATTATATTTTTCTTTCTTTTTTTTTTATTAGGAATCTTTTCTAAATAAGCCAATTTGTGTGCAAATTTTACTCAGGGATTTTTTGTATAGTGTGCATGTGAAAACATCCCTGTCCCTTTCCTAAACAGTGAACTGGAGCCCATGGCTCCATCTCAAACAAACACCCCAGTGATAGGTTTCCATCTCTGTGTGTATGCGCGTGCCTCTGTGCCTGCGTACCTGCCCATAATGTCTGTGATGTGGCCAGTCTTTGTGCACTTGCACAATAAGAATGACCTGTTGCCACCGGCATCTCTCCACAAATGTAAGAAACCATGTATGAACCAACTTCGTGAGTCAGAAGGGACTGACGAGGCTTGGTAGGTAAAACAGGCAACCTGGTCTTGCGTTGTCTGGTTACTTGGATGGGTCATTTTCTCTCTGCCTTCTCTTCTGATGCTGGGTGGTGCTGAGCACATAGCAGAGACCTTGGTGCCCCTAACTTAGGGAGGGACTGCAGCTGGGAGGGCACTGTCAGCCCATGATTTAAGATAAGGATAAAGCTAATGAAGGGCTCATTTGGCATTATATGTGTCTGATTCTACCTTTCTCTTATTCTTCACTCCCTCCACCCTGCGTCAGCCTCCCGTAATCATCCTAACGCTGGATGCAAAATCCCTGTTAAGAAGATTAAATTTACCCTGTGTCTACAGTATCTCTGCTTCCTGTGGATGGTATAGATGATATGCTATACAGTGTGACGATGGTATTCCACACGTTTCTGCTCGGTGGAGAACACAATTTACTCCTTTTCTCAAATTCTGCCAAAGACCCTCTCAAGAGTCATTGCTTCCACATTGCAGAGAAAAATTTGGCCAACTAATAAAAAGTTGATAATGCTCACAAACAGGTCTGTAGCCGTGCAATATAAGTGAAAAAGCCTCTGGAAATCATGTAGCCAGCTCTCAGAGCAGGGATTAGACTTTCCAGTTACATTCCCAAGCCCTTTGGCCCCTAGATCACTTGAACTCCCACACTCTCACTGTTACAACAAATCTCAGCATCTTTGTTGAGGTTGCTTTCAGGATCTATAGGCGACATAGGTTTGTATCTTATTCAGATGAGGACAGCACTCATTTGGAGGTCCCCTAGTCTGTTGGAGTGCTCTACACACCATCCCCTTGGCTATAGAAGCAGAGTACTTGTTCTGACTGTGTTTTAGAAGAAGAAAAGATGGTCCATTTCTCTTACAAAAGACTAGGTTCGCTGCTGGATTTCAGACACTGACTCTCACATGGACAGAGCCTCTGTGCCCTGCCAAGTGAGAGATCAAGGTTTCTCCTGTACTGTCTGTGATCTGTGTGTGGCCTTTCACCAAAGCTGGGGCTTTAGGGCTCACAGAAACCAGTCAAAGCAGCAGGATGTTCATAGATTTACAGATACTCAAGAAATACAGTTCTTCAGACCTAAACTATGTTTCAGTGGTTTCTTCCTGTTACATTTTTCTGCAAGGAGAAGTAGTACAACAGTAGTAAATTATCTTTGGGGTTTGGGGTTTAGGGTTTTTTTTTTCCTATTTCCCCAGTTATTCTTTGGTAAATAGGACTGTATAGTTTAAATAGTCAAATTGAAGTTTACACTCAATATGATGTTTATCCCAACCTGAAGTCTGAATATTTGAGACAGGGATTTTGTACCCCTAGTAGGCGTCATGACTCTAAGCATTCTATAAATGTTGTAGTCCCATCCTATGTGAGATCTGACTGCTCAGCTCATTTCTGGGGTTCCTGAAATCCTCACATTACAGCTCTCATTTTGAGCAGTATCATTTGTTGTTACCCAAGTCTGAGGGCTGGACTAAGTTCCTTTTAAGATCATCAACATCTTCACATTTTCTGCACAGTTTGCTCTTTGGTTTTGCCTTTGGATTTGCATTTATTTCACTGTACTTGCTTTGGTCACGTTTTCCAGTGGCAGTATTCTTCTTACTGGCTGACTTCACCTCTGTCGACACAACAATGCCTGTCAATCGCTTATACCCAAACTCAGCTTCTTGGTAGCAAGTCATAGAATCATAGAATCATAGAATCATAGAATGATTAGGGTTGGAAGGGACCTTAAAGATCATCAAGTTCCAACCCCCCTGCCATTGGCAGGGACACCCTCAACTAGACCAGCTTGCCCAAAGCCTCATCCAGCCTGGCCTTGAACACCTTCAGGGATGGGGCATCCACAACTTCCCTGGGCAACCTGTTCCAGTGTCTCACCACCCTCATAGTGAAAAATTTCTTCCTAATGTCTAACCTAAATTTACCCTCTTTTAGCTTATACCCATTACTCCTTGTCCTATCACTACACTCCCTGGTAAAGAGTGCCTCCCCATCTCTCCTGTAGGCCCCCTTCAGGTACTGGAAGGCTGCTATTAGGTCCCCTCGGAGCCTTCTCTTCTCCAGGCTGAACAACCCCAACTCTCTCAGCCTGTCCCATAGGAAACGCCAATGGTAAACAGGGGAATTCTCAATGAAAAGTTAGACCACGTTTATTTCTGCACGTACAGCTTTCAGTAACCTTTTTCATTCGTTGGCCAAACAGAATACACTGGAAAGCCCATAATCCATAGATGGCCAAAGGATACGGGCTTATTCAAAGGCAGCGCTCAGGAAGGGTGGGGTAATGCCAAAGGCCTAACGTAGTGCTTCACAGCTATGAAATCCCAGCAGTTTTTGCCAGCTGTAGCAGGACTCCACTGTGTGGGCGCCAAGCCGCGGGGCCACACACAGGCTCCGTGGCTCAGCACCCACACAGCCAACTTTTTTTTTTTTAAAAAAAAGCGAAGGAAAAAAAAATGCTGAATCAGTCTCTCAGAGCCTAACCAAAAAACATGCACATAAACTATAATTTTTATTATAAAAACTCTAGTTGGGAACAGAGATACTGTACAAAACCTAGAGAAGAGGGGGAATGTTCCTAGTGTTAAAGGCAAGCTAGAGTTCATGGCGTTTGACCACAATAGTTTTCTTGGCTGCTATGGTTTTATGACTGATTTAAGAGAGTTTAAGGTTAATAAACCATAGTTGCATGTTATTATCTGTTCAGTTCTCGTACTCTCCCTAGCAATGCCATTAAGTCATAGATTTATGACAATCATCATAGTAGTATGGAGGTTATGTGTTTTTTAGGAACATTTGCTGGTGGAGGGAAAAATGAGAGAGGGGGTGGAGCAGAGAGAGACTTGATCTTTAATCTGTAGTGCTGCTACATCCAAGCCATAAAAGGCATTGGTCCATAACCTGGCCCAAAACCTAGAATGCACAAAAAAACCCCAAAACTCCTCCTCACCTAACCAGCCTGACTGTAAGAAATATATTCAAATGTATCAAAAAGCATTGTTGGTCTCAACATGACTGACTGATGGATGGGTCAAGAAAAGTGCAGGTAAGTAGAAGAAGAAATAGCAAAAATAAAATGTTGTCCCTTGTCAAAAGAGGTAGCCTTTGCTTTGTTTTTTTTTTAAGAGGAAAAAATGGGGGGTGAGTTTTTTCTTTTTCTTTTAGTCTTTCATTGCTTTAAGACTTTAAAACCACACTATAAAAGCTGAAGGATATTAATTTCTCATAAAAAGCTTAACACATGATGATATAAATGACAGAAAAAATTATCTGCAACAGTGTTAAACCACAGAATAATTATTAATTATTAAAGCCTCAGCTCCAAAATATTCTAAAGGAGTTTTCCTGCTTTCTGTTAGGTCAGGAAGAGAAAAAGTAAGAAAGAAAGAAAAGCCTATAGTCTGTTTCCAGTCTCTCATGCTTTCTGAGCTGAACTCTGCATACAAATCTATATTTGTAAGACACCCTCATCTACCAGTTAATCAAAGCCCTGGAAATTCAAGGAAACCTGTGTTTATGGAAATCTGGCATTTCTGTAAAGTTTTGAATGAGAGCTAAATAGAGCAGTTCATCTCATTGAAACTAATGGCTTCTGCCAAGTGGTTTTGCAGTGCTGGGTCTTCTGGCACAGTCAGCATTTAGGAATTCATTTATGAGCTGGGTTAGCTGGAGACTCTGGAATTCAAATTTATGTCTAAGACTTAGTGGTTTATTCCTGATAGGTCTCTGTAAAGAAATTGTAATCAATTTACCAAACTCGGACTTTGTAATATGCAGAATAGAAAGCTAGTCTTTTTTTCATGATTTAGGGCTTGGGATTTTTTTTCCTCTTTCCCCAGTGGACAATTGCAAACTGTACACATGTACATTGTGTAGCTGAAGGGGGCTTTTTAATCACCCATTCATACTTGCTTTTGAAAAAGCTTTGTCCTTTGTCTTGACTTGACTTCCTACAGGCCTGATCCTGCTCCTGCTGAAAGTGCTCACATTTTCCTTTGGGGGAACAGAATCGTACTTCAGATGAAGTCACAGTTGCACATAAAAAGCAGAGAAAAGTGTGGCTTGTCACACGAGTTGATTTTATTTCAGTCAGTATTTGCATGAACACGCAGTCAGGCTCTGTTAAGTACTTGTTTGATTTGCTTAAAAAATATATGTCTCCAGGAGCTGGCCAGCGTATTTGAATATTGGCTTTTTTTCTGAGTCATAAAAACCTAGACATTTTTAGCAAGCAATGAACAAGAATTGCTCTACCCTTTCAATGCAACTATAAATTTGCTCCTTTTTTCCCCTTTTAGAACTCCTTTGAAGAACTCATTGAATAAATTAACAACTTGGAAAGCTGCCTGCCATTTTTGTTGGCTTTGGGTTTCAGGGAGTTGCTTGGTAAACAAAAGTCAATGGATTCAAACAGTAACAAAGTAATTTAAATGATTAATCAAGTGTTAAAACTAGCTTAACCTCTCCTGTTTTACAAACTCTATATCACCCTCACTAAACTAATAGAGGAATAAGACACCCGTCTGGAAATCTCATCTGAAATATTAGATTGAGAATCAAAAATTCAGCCAAGCAATGTGGTTTGTAGGGATATCCTGGTGGATAATAAATTGCATTAATCTTACTTAAATTTTCCATCTAAATCATGTCTTGAGACCATATTGCACTGAGGGGAATGTGCCTAGCTTTGAATGCATTGTGCTACTGAAAAGGTTATTAAAAGGGGAAAAAAAACAGATAACGACTTTTCTTGTTTTTCTTCTGACTACTTTTTCCAATATTGAGGAACCTATGTTAAATATTCTGGCACCTAATGAAGAAAGTCTGCTTTCTCCTGCCAGTGCTTATGTTTTCTAATAGAAGATAAGAAACTCACATACTCAGAACGCTTGAGGTTTTGTTTTTTTTTTTCTGGCCAGAAATTATATGTGTGGACAAAAATAACCCCAGAGTTTTCCCAGCATCATGAGAGCTAAGTATTTTCCTCGTCTTGCTCATTCAGAAGAATTTCACTTTTCCAGCTACACAGAGTATGCAAACAATATCAGAAAAGCTCCCCTGAGTTTTTCATCAACTTGCAAATCTGAAAGAAGACCAAGGGTTATGAAGTTCTGCCCATCTTTTCTGCTTCTGTCCACCATCTACCACACCAGTGTCCCTTCCTAAGTCTTAAATGAAATAAATGATGTTACAATGAAAGGTAGAGTTGCTTGAAGGCACAGCCACTTGGAAACTGGGAGTGGTGCTGCCGGCTGCACCAGCAGACGGGAAGCCATAGATAAGTTGGTCAGTGCGGGACACAGTCCTGGTCATGTTTCTATTTGGGGAAAGAGAGATGAGGGAAGAATAAGTCCACAGAAATCAGCAGGATGGGTCCTGACGTGCTGGTTAGAAGAGGGGGGTGCGTGGCTGTTGCCAGAGCTGTCCACAGAAAGATGCAATTATCACCAAACACATCAGCAACCACATCATTCAGGGCTGAGAGGAGGATTATTTCCAAAGAGGGTTGCACAATATTATGCAAAGTCATGATGACGAACAATTTTTTTTCTCTTCCTAGGAAAATTTGGCCTGAGAAGCCCTGAAAAGTTTTCAGCAACTTCTGTTGGTGTTTCATCCCCCGTCCCAAGTCTCAGAGCACTGTGGCAACAGGCATGCACCAGACTGGTCTGAAATGAGAGAGGGAGAAGGGTCCTCCAGTGCCTCAGGACCCATCTGGCTGCACGTCCAACAGGTATGGTCAAACAGGTTCTGGGGGGGAATGGAAAAGTGTTTCGTGTCTCCCTACCCATGCCCATGCCCAGTTCCTCCCAGGCATGGTCCTGCAGCCCTGGGCTAACCAGCTGTGCAAGAAAAGGGCAGGCTTAGTTCCTCCTGAAAACGGGACTCCTGTTGTATGTCCCATGATGGTATCTGAGGCTCTTGCCTGCCTTCACAAATGCTGTTGACTCTGCAAACACTGCGGTCGTCACGGAAAAGAACATGCTGACTTTTCAAAGCCCTGCAAGAAAGGCTGTCCCAAAAGATGTTTTTCACGCTATCTGCAGCATCAAAATCCCAAGTATGTCTGGCCCATTTTCCGTGCAAATTGGTTTTGCACAACTAGGAAAATACTGAACCAGCAAATTTTTCTTGGGAAACAAATTCCCATTAAAATCAATGAGGTAAGCTTCCCACTTGTTTCTATGGCACTTTGTTAGATATTAAATAGCCTTATGAAAATAAAATATTTCAGTTGTATTTGGAAGCATCTTTAATATGCTGCTGCTCTAAATCTCAAATAAAGCACAAAAATGAGTCATCTGAGCTCAAAGTTTGTACATTTCCTTACACAATTGTCGCACTCATTTCCAAACTGACTTTTTAAACTCTGGTAAATCAAAATTAAAGTTATGCTTCAGAGGCAGTAAATACTTTCAAGGCACCTGAAAAGTCTTAATTCTTCCCTGAAGTCCAGACACACAGAAAAGGAAAAAGGGGAAAATGAGGCTTTCAAAAATCAATTCATTATCATTTAAGGTCATAAACTCTGAAATAGCACTCTGACTTGATTTCAGGAGAGGATTAATGTTGCCTGGGTGGTTTTGCCCTTCCTTTTTTTCCTCAATGAGTTTGGATTTGTTGTGAGTGCAGCCTTAACTGTGGTTTATAATGCTTGAATTAGGACAATTTTATGACTGTGTTGGGCTTTTTATCCTTTGAATAGGGATACATGTTCTCAGTCTTGGCTTCATTTTGTTGTAAGGTTTTATTCTTTTTCCTGTCTGGGAAGGTATCATAGACATATGCTCAAAAGGTTAGGCCAATTCTGAACTTTTCCAAAAATTCAACAAATTTCAATTCAAATTAGAATCTATCCCCTTATGAGTAATGCCGTGAGTTGGACCCCATAGCCGAGCCACCTCTGAGCTTGCATCTTGCATTCAGGGTTATCCTTTCTTTGACAGGGCAAGGAAGAGCAGCAGGAGTGCTTTCCACACCTGAAACTGCTGCATGTAGTGTTTAGGGGTGCGGTACCAAGGTGCAGGCAAAATCACTACCCACTGCTGGGGAGTCCCTCCTCCTTTCTGGCTGGCAGTTTTGTGAATGGTGCTCCCAGCTCCATCCCCTGAATGTGTACTGGGAGCTCAGCTCCCGCATCTCCCACAGCACAGGGCTGCTCTCGCACCCAGTGGCACGGATAACAAAGCTCCCATTGATCTGTAGGCCACAGGATCAGCTCTGTGCAGGCCTAAGTTGCTCATCTGTTTTTAATGCCCAGAGCAATTTGTTTTCTTTATGGACAGCATGGTTGCAAAACCGTGTTGTTTAAGATTAAACTTTTTTCATCTGGACAATGACAGGAACAACAACAACAACAAAGAAAAACTGCTTTTGAAAATAATGAAAAAAATCAAATAACTTTTTTTTTTTTGTATAAAAGAAAGTAATTACATCCAGGCATCCAGGCTGACCACAAATGCCAAGTTTGTGCTTGATGCAGTTTTAACTGGTTGAAATATTATTTCTAAATAAACAGAGTTTAAAATGGAAATTCTGACGAAGCTTTGACTATATTGCTATTACTATCATGTTAAATCATTATTGTCCTAGTAGTGTCAGTACATAGCTACAGTTGCTTATGGAATGATGAAAACTCAAACCCAAAAAACTTAGCTTCTCATATAAACTTCAGAGTATTCAGCTAGAGGAGAATTACACCCACCCAACTTTTTAGCATAAAGTCATACTGGATTTGTTTTAACAAACAAGTTATTAAATGTAGCTTCTCTCCTAAATCATTTATATGCTGTAGAGCTATTCAAGGAACTCTGGTTTGTTTTCAGTACCCACACCTTATCTAGGGTGTTCATCACAACAGTAATAGTTGGTGTAGTGATTTAAAAGATTGTTGTCCACACTGATCTTTATTTCTTGTTTTACTGGAATTTTTTACTGGAACCTGTCAACGGGGATTTTTTGGGGTGTCAGCTATTGCAAAAATGCTTCAGCAAGGTATAAGTGGTTAGATTTGGTTTAGATCACCTATTTGGGTATTAGCAGATTTGGAATTAACTCAGTTAGAGTGTGATTATGGTAACAAAACTGGGCCATGCAGAGTTGGACTCTCCTAACTGAAAATATTTTTTCCTTCTCACATGGACTCACAGATTTTTACTAACAAAATTGAGTTCACACTCTTCTCATGTATAGTCACTTTGTAGCATCTATCATAAATATTTATGATGGTGTCCTTTAGCTCCTGCACGTCATGCAAGCAGTAAGTGAGAGTCCCCTCTAGTTTCTGCTAAGACACCATTTAACTGGGCCTAGCCATTGAGAAGTGCCACACAGAAAGGGGAAAAAAAGCAAAGTTTCTGCCCCAAAGGGCTCCTGGTGATGACTCCTGGGCAAGGGAGCTGGATCCACACCTGGCACCCAAACCCACCACTCCTACAGAGACTGATGCAACACCACCTTCAGCACCATCTGCTGACAGCTCAGCAGTGAAATAAGCATCTCCTTTGCACACATGTACAAAAAATTTTTACTTTATATGCACAAAAATCTGCACAGGCTATGGATTTAAATTCTGTAGGTTTGGGCCCTTCTTTACCATTAATAGACAAATCACACTGTCTACCCAGGTCCTTACTGGTACCTTTTAAAAAACCCATCAGGACCGGATGGTACCTACTGGCATGGTGAGTCTGGGAAAGCCAAAAGAGAAGAAATGAACCAGCCTCAAAGTAAATATGCACTGTAACCCATCTTGCTGTGCATGCCCAGCTGCAGCCAGCACATGTAAGCTAGCCACCCTGCTCTGCACAAGTTGTGAGCTGACCTGCTGCTTGTGCAAACTCCTCACTTCAAGCAGAAAGCTGACGGGGTTATTTATGAAAATCTGTGACTGAGGAATATGTGTATATACATAGTGCAGCACACAGAGGGACAGATACAACACTGTCGAAAGTGCAAAATCATCCAGCGCGCTTTGTGCAAAGCCAGTCTTTTTGTCTTAGAGGAATCGAGGTTTGAAAGATACTTGGCAGTAGCTTGAAAGTTCACTTTCCCATCTAAGCACTGGTGAAAAGGACTGTGGTGTCCAGGTGTTACAGCTGGGCAGTTTGTCTTGCTCAGTGCATTGCTACTTCCTTCCTGAAATAATAATGAAACCATATCAGCCTACTGTGATGACCACTAGGAGGAATTTTTCTTCCCCTTCTCTGTCAGCCAGTACTTATTTCTTACCAGTTCTGTCTCCATGTATTTACCACATTACATCCCTCCTCACCTATGAAACAAACGGTCTGTGGGAAGGGTCCGGTGCCCTGTTGCCCCCAGGGGACTCCAAATTCAACACATCCCTTGGGCGATGCCTGTGCTCAGGACACGGCTGGAGCAGCTGGGCTGCTCTAAGTGTCACAACTGCCACGGAAGGCAGAAAATGCCGGTTTTCACCTCTGTTTCTCCACAAAATGCCGAGCACGGCCACAGACTCAAAGTACAAAGCTCCTTAGGTATGAACACGGTCCTCCTCAGTGCAGGTTCCAGGGTAGGCTGGGCTCCTAGACCCCTTGCACACTATACCCAGTTTTAACAAGCTGTCAGCCAGTCTGTTCATGGATCATTTAAAATCTCTGATCTTTCTGGCTTGCTGAGCCAGACACCTTAAAAAGGTACTTGCTTCTAAAGGTGCTACAGTTTCCTCAAAAGTTATTTCTTCTTTGTTTTTCCCACCAACTGAATGTTTTCTTACTTTGTCAGTTCAATTTTTCAACATTAATTCTTCTAATTTTATTAGGCAAAAATAGTGGTGCTCTGAACAGGAGAGAGAAAAGAGGAAAGAAAGAAAGAAAGAAAGAAAGAAAGAAAGAAAGAAAGAAAGAAAGAAAGAAAGAAAGAAAGAAAGAAAGAAAGAAAGAAAGAAAGAAAGAAAG
>WKFP01015459.1:98081-138172 GCA_011057875.1 Pterocles orientalis
AAAAAAAAAAAAAAAAAAAAAAAAAGAAAAAAAAAAAGAAGCACTGTAAGATCAAGTCACAAAGAGTTTTCTGTAGTACCTGTACTGGTATTTGGGCTTTTAGAGCACAACTACCTGATGGTGCCAGTATTGACCCAGAGTTCCAGGAGCCTTTGATGGGCAGGGCATGGAGACTCTTAGGTGGAGAGGAGTCTGTTGCCTCCTTGATGAGGTTAATCCTGCACTACCACATCTGTGCTGGACACTTCACTGCTTAGTTCAGGTTATCTAAGGCAACATCAGTTTCAGGGAGCTTGTGGTTATTTTTAAAAATCCACAAAAGCTGTAGACAGGCTTAATTCTGCACATTTATTTCTGGAAGCCTCTAGACAGGTAGAAAAATCATGGCAATGCAGGCACAGGAAAGATCTTATCTGCTACACAATTATTTATAGGAATGAGATGCTACAATGCACTGATTTAAATAATGCTGAGATCATATATTAATGGAGTGTGGTGCGCAGAATGAGTTCACGTCCAGTTGCACAAAATCCTGAAGCAGACAGTGTTTGGGGAAGACTGCATATACACTGAATGAAGACAAGCTGTTTATGGCCTGAATCAGCACATGAAGTTGCCATACAGTAAGTCACAAGTGTATGGAAATTTACCTCACCAAGAAGAGATACTGTGATAACATTTAACAGATTTTTTTTTTCCACCTGGCACTTGACACTTTAGTCCTTTTCAAGTGTCTGACCACCTCCATGTGCTTCGGAAACCTCTCTGCCAACCCCAACAAGGCTTGAGAAGATCACAGGAGTTTTCACATACTTGGCTGCCCCAACTTATTAAACAGTCTCCTTATAGGATGTTTTTATTTTTCAGCCTATATCCCAAAAATCTGATGTTCTTGGACAAGGAAATGTGATTGCGGGTGGGCTCAGGAGTTTCTACCCTTGCTGCTTTTCTATCTGCTCTAAGGAAAGTTCTTTAGACTAGAAAGAGGCTTCTCCCAGACTTCTCTGGGAGGTGATTTCACAGCCCTAACTCACACTGAATGGCTTTCAGCCATACATACGGCTGATAAAAATGGGTAGAGTGCCAGAGTTTTGCCCCTTCACGCTGTGTAGAACGACTCATGTCATCAAAGACTGCAAAATCAACCTATGAATTTTGCAGCTGTAATGTATGGATCACCCACTAAACTCTGAGTGGGATCTGTAGAGCTTTAAAAGCACATTTTTAGTGAAAATATCTACATGGCTCCAATGCTGACTTTGAAAAAAGGAATTCCCTCTGTCCCACAAAAACTCACACCTTCCTCGCTCCACCTTATTTTCAAGGGAAGCCAAGGCAAAGAGAGAGTCTTTATAACATGTGTTGAAGGTCAGAAAAGCCAGACCCTCATTCCTGGTAATGCCTTGCCCCAGAAGATGTGTAGGAAATCCATGCAGCCCTGCCAGTCTTGAAGGCTGCTTTAGAAAGTCATGATAGGGTATGCTTGTGCTGGTGTTCGATACCTATCCCTGAACTAGTCTTCTTGAACCCATAATATCAACTTAAAGGGGAAAAGGCACTTCCAGAAAGTGACTTAAATCTTCCTGAGAGAGATTATGAAGTTGGCCAAAGTAATCATGCCTCATCCCACCTGAATCTGTCCATGAAAAAGCTAGCTAGATGTAGGAAACTACTCTGTGGGCACTTCTACTGGAGATGTTATGAAAAGTGAATCCCACTGGAAGAGGCTTTCCTAAAGATACCCAAGGCCTCTAGCTCTAAGGTAATGATAATATTGTAAGAGTTCCAAAAATAATTATTTCCTAAGCTGCCAAGAGATGATGAATTCTAGAGCTTTCCTAAATGATGTTTCCTGCAAGTGTCTTCAACCCACATTCCTCTTGCTTTCCTGGACTCCACTGTGGACAAAAGAAAGTGAGTCTGAGGACTGTTGACTGTTGAATCCCTGCAAGTATGGGCAGTCTAGGGAGCCACAGCATAGTTTCTATAGCTTTTTGTTTTTCAGGAAGCTGTCCAAATTTCTTTGCAGCCTACTTTACTCTTTTGTGCCTGCTTGGTTCCACTAGCCAGCATGTTTGAAAGACAGAGGCAACTGTCCAACCACCCGTACCTAACCTGTGTCTTTGTTCCCATCTGTCTATCTAGGATGTCTAATGGTCTAGACCACGGTGACATCTCTTCTAGCTACTCCACACAGTTCCCTCCTAACAGAAATAAAGTATGGGAGTGAAAGGGGGAAAGAGTTAGCTCTATATGTCTTGCTACTGCTTTACATCCTGTGCACCGAGATCTGAACCCTACAGCAGTTTATACTATGAGTCTGAATGTCTCAGAAGAAGAAAAATGCACAGTTCAGTGTTTTTGGTTGGTAGCTAAAGAAATACCAGTGATGCTGCTGTACAGCCTTGTGCTCCTGGTCAAGCCCCCATGGCCACCCATCCTGGCCAATACTGACTTGTCATCTTTGTTCACTCCTGCTGAATCATTTCCAGCAACACACCAAGTCTGAAGAGTATATAATCTCTCAGGAGTCATAGGTAGATTTCTCCTCAGACTGGAAGAGTCTGGTGGATCCTTACAAAAAAACCTCCAAGGCTGGTGAATGTACCTGTATGATTTGCTCTTGTTTTGCTAGTCCACTAGTCAGGAGAATTGTTATTGAGCAAGACAGCTTGAAGGTACTGTGCACATCAGAGAGAAAGCGCTGCCAGCTCCTCTAACTCCTCTGTATTGATCTTATTTTGTATCAGTGGGATGTATTTGTCCAGAGAATGACAGACTGTCAGTAAAAAGGGCAGCTCTTCTTTTCAGCATTTGTCTTCCTGCAAAGAGTGAGGACCTGGTCTCTAACTCTTTCTGTCACAGAGAACTTGCCCCTTTAGTGTGGGTCCAAAGTCCCTGCAACTGAACATATGCTTCCCAGATGGACCTAATTAAGACTATTTGGCGGTATTTGGGGGTGAATAAATAGAGAAAGAGGAAAATTGGTTAGTAGGAGGTCTATGGAAAGAGCTGCAGAGGACTGAGAACTGGAAGACCACTAGAGTGACCAGCTGATGTCTTCTCACTGAGAGCCACAAAGAGAAGAGGGCTTATGGACTGAGCCCTTCATGTTATGCAGTCAAGCTTGAGGGCCAAAGGATATGGGGAACAGCAGAAACAGGGCAAAAAATATATGTCATGGTGTGTCTGGAGAGAAACAACTCTGAGACTGGCAACTGAGACATTCCTGCAGGGAAGTACAAGGGAGGGCTACAGCTAAAGGGGCTGTTAATGAGGGCAGATTAAGAGCTGTGGAAATGGCAGAAGGTATAACTTCAATATTTGTCATGTTTGTAATACCTCTGTTTCACATAGAGCTGGTTCATTTTCAGCCATTTGTACAGCTGATGAATGCTACTTCTGTTTTCTTTCCTCCGAGAGTCATGTCTTCTTAAAGGGTAATATTGTAAGATTCTCAAAGGAGTAAGTAATTAGATTTTCCTTACCTGTTTCAAGGCAGTTGCTCTAACTTTCTCTCCCCAAGTAGGGCACCTGAACAGCTCTTATTGCTTGGTGCACTCACACCAGGACCGACCTTTCAACAGCAGGAATTGAGGATCTACAATTTCAGAATCCAGTGTTGGAAGGCATTGGTGAGTCTGGAGGAGAGTTAGGTTAACAATAAGCAGATATTATATAACAGATATAACAATAAACTTGATATTACCAATGTGACACGAAGTAGAGGAACAGCTGCAGCATCATAGTTGTAAATTCTCTGGACCAGTGACTGCTCTTGGCCATGGACACAGCACCTGGAAGAATGGGGCCACATTAGGGTTTCTGGGAACTCCTGTCATGCTGCTAATGAATAAGTGTGGACTTCTCCAGTCAAATGGTTGGCTGTCGTGTCCCAAAGGAGGCCTGAGCCTCAGCTTCTGCGTGCACATTTAGTTCTGACTTACAGACCTGCTGAAATCCAGTGGGACAAAGGACATTGTGGTTGTGAAACTAGGACTGGGTTTCACACAAAAACAGTTTCACACACCAGGATTTTTACATGGTCTTGAAAAAGCCCAAGAGTTGTATGTTACTGGTGCAATTTCATAGCCATTGCTGCTTTATTGGAAACTTTTTTTTTGAAGCTCTGTAATGTGCCACAGCAAGTTGAATTGATCCCCATAGTGACAATGGCCAATTCATCACTTTACATCCAGCCTGGGTTGAGAGACAAAAGCTGATGACCTCAGGTTGACCAAAGGGAAAGTAATTCATGCTCTCATTTCATCTTTCAAAAGATCGCAGGCAGCACAGCAGAGGGAGAGCCACAGTGGTGCTAGCAACCTAGTAAGTGTACACAAGGAAATTTGAAGACTCTGGAAATGAAACAGTTCTCCTTGGATGAGGAATGAGTCTTCCAGAGGCTGCTCAGGCAGTTTCATAGCTCTCGGAGCAGAAGGATGGTATGCAGATAGGGCTTTGTGTGTCTCTATACCAGGTCAGGGAATAAATTCATGGGAAAGTATTGGGAGAGAAAAAAACAATTGCAAACACAGCTGCCACAAAACAACTACAGCATTTCAGGCAAAATAAACATTAAATTGGGGTGAGAAGAAGTTGGCAAATATATACCTAGTTCTTCCAAACAGGAGAAAGGTTTGCTTCAAACTTTTTTTCAAGTGCCTTGCTTCCCATCAGATGATCCCATTCACCATTTCTGTACAAGCATTTTATGAGACAGCACTGGAGACTACATGAGTTTCTCTGCATCAGAGCTCTAACACCATGTTTTTCCAGTTTCTCTTCCTCTCCCCAGTGTTCTCCTCCCCCAGTTCTGAGTCCTTTCCAGAGTCTGACTCCAGTCCCGAAATCCAAGGATGGATTTTTCTTTTCTCGGGGAAGACCCTTAGACCTCTGGGCTGCAAGAGTTACAGGAATGTGGCTATGGGAGAGAAAAACCCCAGAAGAAATATGAAGTTCATTTTTTAACTAAAATTATGATTTATGAGGAACAGCTGAACAGACCATGCAAGGTTTCATTTAAATAGATTTGAAGGCCACAATGATTTAATAGAACTGTATATGTTTATTCTTTTGTGAGACTTATGCATCACATATGTAAGTACCAGGCTCCTTTTCCTACTGTCTCTATGTTTAGTCTTACACACGATAACCATGTGCTTTCAACACTTCACGTATTCTGACAGGTTTTTTTCATCAGAAAGCCCCTCAAGAACTGAGAGCTGGAGAAATGAAGTGAACAGACTAACCGTCCCCAGGAAATCTGTAGCCAGGCTGGGACCAGGCTTCTCATGTCTCAACACCAGTGCCTCAGTTGCTTCCTTTCCTCCTCATTCTGCTGCTGTGATGGCCACACTTCCTCACCCAGAGCTTCATCATACATTTTTATGTCATTGCTACAGGTGACAGTTCATCTCCAGGAGGTCCCCCAGCTCTGCTACAGGATGGTGAGGAGCAGGTTGAGAGCACGCCTGGGCTGTGGACAACCTCACCCAGTCAAACACAGTTCTCCCCAAAAGGCAGGTAGACACACTTGGACCTGCCCCCATTTCAGTAATGCAACACAAACCTCCTCTCCTATGCCGGGTCTAAGACAGGGACAACTATCTAAACTTTTAATAAGGACCTTAGCTTCTACCTCTGGCTAAGCCTTGCAGAAAGGGAGCAACTTGGAAACATTTTCATTCCTGTGGGGTTTTTATTTGGTCTGGTGCAGATGTCAGGGGTTTAGGGATATTTTCTCTGTGTCTCTCATTGTCACGGTTAAAACAGTTATTCAACTTCAATGCATCTTCCTTGGTAAAATACCCTTGAAACAGGGAAGAGCCCTGTCTTCAGTTTTGGAGGTCAGGGAAATGTAGGGTCGATTTGTAAATGTGTTTGACTGCCTAAAGATATCAGGTGGGATTTTCAAGAACATCAGTAGGTGTCAAAGTGGGCCTTTGACAACCCATTAGAAATCAACTGTAACTTGAAGGTCACAAATATCCTTTAAAAATCTGGCTTAAGGCACCCTTAAGCATCCTGTGTGTCATTTCTACATCTGTGGATGAGCAGGGAGCTGAATACTGGTTTCTTCTATCTCAACAGAAGTCACTAAAAACCAGTTGGGTTTTCTACCATACAATTATAGAGAAAATTTCTCTGTAAGTTGCATTTGGTAGATTGTCTTCAGTGAATTTAGTACTAAATATGTTTCTACTTTTGCACTCCTCCTCACTTTCAAATTTAATTATATGTTGCTCGTAGTGTTTTGTAATACAGAAGCTGAACAGATATGAGAAAGTCTGTCCAATTGCTTTTCTTGCACTTAAAGGATAAATTATCTGCTCTGAGATTAACATTGGTGGAAGCTAAGCATTCAACATTCTTAATAAATATATATAATACATAAATATAAATTATAACATCAATTTATACAACATATAATCTGTTTCTAATCTGTCTACATCCAGAGAGTTAATAGCTAATATCCCATATTTATAATGATTCTGCTTCTCTTGGAACGACAACCTGAAGCTTAATGTCTCAGTATTACCTGTGTATCACTAAAAAGGTTGAACATTATGTGGAAGTGGTCTTTCTACCATCTCATGTAGCAGCCAGCCAAGACTAGTAGAGCTTTATTGGCCTTTTCATGCCAGGCAAGGTATAGAGAATCCTGCTCTGGCATCCACATTGCTTCTTCTGAAAGAGACAAATAAAACCTCTTCAGGGCATTGCTTGTGGTTTATTAGTGTTAGGTCAGACCATGGAGGTCAGCTCCATAGTCTAAGCACTTCAAATCCAGCAGTATTTCAATGTAGAACTGGTCTCATGTAAAAGAAATATACCACCTGGAAAAAGCAGGTTTACATACTAATCCGTATGCCACTACATGCTGATACATTTGAGCTTAATCCAAAGACTTCATAGTCTTCAAAGACTTCTACCTGTAGGCAGAAGGTGCCTCAGCTCCTAAAGTCTAGAAAAAAGTCAGAGTAAATCCCTCTAATTTGAAAATGTGATGCGTTCAGAGGCACACGTGCACACTGCAGTGGAGAAATCCTGCTTCACACGTGGTAAAATAAAAGCACGGGGGAAATCTTACAGCTAAGGTGGGTTGCATATGTGTTTTTGCAAGTGTGTTTATGTAGAGTTTTTAGATCCCAAAACTAGAGGCCTTGCTCAGGCAAAAATCCAACTGGCTGAAATGGAAATGTTGCCTTTTGCAGTCTGCAAGACTGGGCTAGGAGTGCATGTTTGTACGTTCTTTGTGCATGCTAAAAATTGAGGAAAAGGTCGCCCGGACTTCTTCTTTGTGTCTCCCTCCTCAATACATAGCCAAGATGCAGGTAAAATTCCCATGGCTTTCAAAGAGGCTACAGAATTTGGCCCACTGGGTATCAAAACAGCTCTGAACGGTGAAGTACAGCTAAATTATTCCAACGTCAGACAAATGGGTCTGCCTAACCTAAGCCATAACATTTGAATTATTAATGTTCTCTAATAAAGGGGATAAAGTGTCTGTAGAACAGAGTGTTTCAGAGCTCTGTTAAAGATCATGCCTATTTTAATTTAGAAGTTCAGCTTGAGGAGAGACAATGCTGGCATTGTGTTACAGAGATTTAAAACGAGTCTGTCTTGAGGATTTTCCTCTGTCCTTATCTGTAATAATAGAATTTTAAAAAGAGTCAGAGCGAGAGCAGCAGCACTGGAAAATATCTTTCACAGAAACTATAGCAGACAGGTCACAACATTTTTAAACAATGATAGTAACATTTATTCTATCAAAGCCATTTTATGTTTTATTTGGAACTCTGGCGCCTTTATTTTTTTTAAGCTCTCATAACATTACACTAATTACAGACATCAAGATGCTCTATAGAAGATACCAGTCAAAATCCAGATGCTGCTTCTTCTCCTTTCTCTGCACTCCCACTCCAGCTCTTTTGTGTGCATTACATCATTGCATAGTTTATTTTAAAAGTGCCTCAAAAATGCAATGACAGTAATCATAGACAGCAGGAAATTGATGGTAAGCACCTCTGGTCTGCAAATTCCTTTACAAAGCACTCCCGCTGCTCATCAGAAGACCTTCTTGTTAGCAGAGACTTGAAAATACAGAGGCTTGAAAAACAGTTCGGATGATGCGTTAAAAAAATTGTTGGGCTAACGTAATTTTTTTCTGAGGGCTGTGCATGCATTCCTACTCCCCTCTGTCTCCTCCACCTAATGGCAATGACCAGATCAGTTGGAGGAATGGGTAGAAGTGTTTGAGCTGGTGAAATCCACAGCTCTTCAGGTGGTGGTGGCCCTCCACAGAACACCCACAGCAAAAACAACCCAGGGCCCTCACCCACCAGTGGTAGCACTGAAACCAAACTATCCCGTGGCTTTTAGAAACCTTGCTCAGCAGCCTGTAGCAGGCACTAAAATCACCATCCAGCCCTCAAAATTGTTGAGTTTCACCTTGGCTTGACCCCAGGACCATCTGCGGGCTACATGGGACATTTCAGCTGGGGTAGTGACATCCAGAAGAGCATGGAAGCCACGACCTGACCCTCTGCATGCCCCCACTGCGTCACGGGGGTTCCCCACAACTCACACTGTGTTGCCCTGGGCCTGACTGACACCACTGAAATGGCCAGCATGGGCTTAGCTCTGCTGAGTGTCACCGGTCACTTGGCACATCCTCAGAGCTTCGCGGTGACACATATGCACAGCCCTGCCGTGCTGTGGGGCTGCGTGACAGCCGCCTCCCTTGCATTTTCCCCCAGGCAGACAGCTCACAGGATGAAATCCCAGCACCGTGGAAGTGTGAATCAGGATTTCAGCCAAAATGTTGCAACAAACACATTTGTCCTGCAAAGTAAGCAAATAAAGTGGCAACGCTGCACCAGTAAAGAACAGGAAGCTTTTGATTACACTGGCTCCAATTTTTTAGCCTGTTAAGATTTCCATTACCCTCAGGCCCATTATTCAGCAGTAAGTAAACATGAATAAATCTGAAAAAACAAGTGAAACACACGCACTTAAGCAAAAAAATTATCCTAGGAAATGTTGTTTCATTTAGTACATTAGAAACGGTCAGCACAGTGATATCAGGGTGATTATGAAGCTTTGAAATCCATCTCATCCTCCCAAACCAGGGTCTCATGAGCCTGCCGAGACACAAGACACAGGTCTTTGCAGCCGGGGAAGAAGTGACAATCCATGGTAGGAATCCTGTCACTGATTTTTGTCGTGCTTGTATCTGAGAGGTTTCTTTCCAGAAATAATTACAAGGACTAAAATAAATGTGATTATTTTCCTCCCCTATTCCAGTGTTGTCAGGAGCCATGCGATCTGCACACACCTTTGTGTCTATGTTGTGCTGTCAAGTACTTTTACTCTATTTCATATGTATGGAAATCTTGTGTCTTTAAGTACTACAAAAGGCATTTTCCCAGTAGAAGAAAGATTATCTTTTTTGCCACTGTCTGGGTTAAAATACCTTTTGGACTTGTGAGCAGATCCAAATTCTTCCCTTTTCGTTAAACTGTGGAAGTTTTATTCTACATTTCCATCTTAATTTTTCCATTTTCCTTTCTTAAACAGGAAACCTCTCCACTGCTTCTCTACTTTCTCTAAGCTCCTTGTTTATATTCTACTTCCATTACCAGAATTATTCTAACATTTTTCCATCCCCTATTCTGAACAAACATTTACGCTGACTCTGAATTGCTCTTATTATATATAAAGGGAAACAACAAAGCAAGAGGGAACAAAAGTAACATCTCTGCAAGAAGATGAAATGTGTCTGCTAGCTCCGTGTTGATAGCAGCCTTGGAAGGAAGGAAAGTGTTTGCCAGTCCTGAGCATCCCTGGCCACAGGGGCATGCTGAAAATGCAGAAAGTAGAGCCACATGAATCATGCAGCCATACATGTCATGGTTCACAAAAGTAAATTACCTTTTCACTCATGAGCTTTTATCTAGTTATACAATGATTAATGTCTGTCTGTCTGTCTGTCTGCTGGGCTCCCCTCTGCCCACTTGGGCAGAGGAAAAAGGATCCAGTCAATACAAGGGATGCAGTCCTCATTTCTCCTTTGAGCTAAAATCTCTGTCAGCTCAACTCTGCCTGGAAAGGGAGTAACGTGCAGGCGGGAGCAGTCAGGCCAGGAGCGTTGTCTTGGCTGTCTGGGAAGAAGCCACAGGGAAGTGACACTGCCCTGCAGAGCAGGAAAAGCAGGAACATCTGGACACATCTGGTCACCAGGAATGTGTCCACAGCCACACAGGCAAATGGTACAGTGTTACAGGGAGTTGGATGGGCTCTCCAGGACAGTCAGCCGTTAGAGGTACTCGCACTTACAGTATCCAGAGTCCTGTTCTCATCTCTCCAAGATGCATAAGAGCCCAGGCCTGGTTGTTGATCAGCCTTTGAGCACCATTGTAGCAAGGACTTGTCTGTCCAAGCAGCTCACAGAAAACTGTTTTCATTCCATTAGAGGACGAGGAATGCTGTCTTCGAAGGGCTTCTCTCCACAGCATTGCTCCATTTTCAGCAGGTAGGAGTCATGCACGGGGAATACACCTTCCAGCCTCCTGATCCCCAGCAGCATGTCACGAGACATGGAAACCCCCGCAATCAACAGATAGTAAGAGCTGAAATTTTTCCTTCTCCTTGACTCTCACAATCTTCCTTGCTTAAAACAAATGTCCCGCTCTAAATCTACCGGGTAACATGTCCTAATGCATTAAGCACATGATCAGACAATGCCTCCCTTTCCCTTCTGCTGCTGGTTTGCTATTTGTCCCATAAATATTCTCTTCTCATGTTATTAGTTGGACTACAAATAATCTATTAAAAGAAGGGAAATCTCCGCATTGGCATATATCTTCTTTACCTTTTTCTAAAATCTGAATACTCAGTTTGCAAGCTGTAGCTGTAGACATGTTGGGTCTTTTCCACAGATGGTCTTTAGAAACTTTATTACTATACATGAGAAACAATAAAAGAATCTGCTTGGAGGTCCCAAGACGGATTTGCAGGCCTGGTCTTTGAAAAAAATGAAATGTTTTTACTTGAAATCTGAATATATTCATTCTGTAAATCATTGCCTGACAATAAACCCACACTCTTTTCACAGTTGCTTTTTACTGTAAGAATTTTACAGCCTAGTTTCCAGAGACAAGATCATTGAGTGAAAACCATGTGATATTCCTCGACATAGTTTATTCTTTCTATGTGTTATTTTCAATTTTATCCTCCCCAAAAAATGTGCTAAAACTATGATGGTTCTGTATCTTATAGACTTGGTTTTAATTGCATCTTCTATCCTTTTGTTTTTTGTAAAATATTATTTACAAATGTCTAGATTTTAATTCTACTGACGTTGTCTTACGAGGCAGCCTTTTAACTTAACAACTAATGTTAAACCCACCCACACATCCTAGTAAAGGAGCACAATGGCTTTTTAAACTCTGGCTCGGTGTCTCATCTCTTCTGTGGTGATTAAAATTAATATTGCATCTATGGCAAGGCATGTCAAGCTCTCTGTGGAATTTATTATGCTCTCTGCACCAAATGTTCTACCAGCAGGTCTGCCTCATGATATTCAGAACATGTATAATTAGAAAAGAATTCAGCTAATGTTGGAAAGAATGACTGTCCATAACTCATCAGGTTAGAAAGCTGGAAGCCCTAGAGCGGAAAAGAAGTGAGTGGAATATTCAGCTGAAGAGGAAAAACTCATTTTCTTCACTTTCTTACTGTGAGAATAACTATTTTATACATAAGATGCAGTTCATTGTCTCCTCATAGAATAGGCAACCACATACATTCTTGATCACTGCAGATGCAGGACAGTAGCAGTGGTCCTGTGTGGCCCACAGCACAACCTTTGGATAGCTGGAGAGGCAGTTCGTGATTAGGAATGCACTCTCTGGTCCTGGGCTGACTATGTTTCTAGTTTAAGTCCATGGAGAAAGCGCTACCTTGTATGGGTACCCAGACCTCTGAGGAGCAATGCAAATATGCAGAGGTCTTGGTTTGTCCCCTTTAACAATGCCCCATACTACCAATAGCAGAGAGCATTAGTGGTGGCTTACACACAATAACTTCAGGAGTCTTCTCTTTTCCCACATTCTTACATGAGACCAAGATTGCTGAAGTCAATAGAGAAACTTCTGTGGTCAACTTGAGCTGTGAAGGAACCCAAATTTGTTCCTATGAACACCAGGATCTTTATTCTGAGCCAGTTAACTCTAGTCTTTTTTTGTGATTTCAGGATTTTGGTCTCCACTTTTGCAATATTGCAATACTGCAACATCTAATTTAACTACTCTCCACATCTAACAGACTTCTAACAATGAGGATTACATTTTTGCATCCTCCTTTTGTCCTCATTGTAGTGTCTTTCCCAAGTTTCCCAGCTACACCAAATTCCTTCCTCATTATCAGAACCTAAGTATGGATCTCTTCTTATTCTTAACCCTCCCGGACTCCAATTTCTTTCTGCAAACTGGAGGCCAGCTCCTTTGCTATAAAAAGAAGAGAAAAGCTGGTTCTTCATAGACATAGCCTTCAGACAATACTCACTCTTCGTCTTCAAATTGGAAACATCTGCGTTACCATGACTGACTTGCAAGATAAAGCTTAGAGTTCATTTTAAAAAATATTTTGAAGATTTTCCCAAGGAATCATTTTTCTTCCCTTGTAAGTAAAAGACTTGTTTGCTGGTTTAGATGTTGGAGATTCCTGGGGAAGGACGGGTTAGTTTATCTGTATTTTAAAAAGCTGATAAAGGCACATTTGCTAAAAATATTTTGAGTGTGAGTGTACTTCTGCCTGTCTCATTAGCACCAAATCTCTGCTTGTTTCATTTTTCTTAATATTATTCTCATCTGTAAGTTTGCTACTAGAAGACAATTATCATACAAGTCTGTCTTCAAGGTTTCAGTGGGGCAGGCTCTAGTGAAGGGGAAGGACTTTCCATGGTAACATCATTTATAGAAACTGGTCAATACAGGAGATGGGGCTGTGACTTTTCAGTTCATCCTGATGAGTCCAGTCTTCTGTGTATGTGACTAAGAAGGGCCCTATTTCTTATATGGGCCAGGAGCAGATGTTCAGGGCACATATCACAGAGTGATTAATCCGCATTACACTCAGACAGTTTCTGAGAAGCAAAAATTTGGGACTTCCTGAAGTAGAGCTTACACATGGGCAATCACTTTGAAAAGTCACCAGTTGACCTATCCTTAATGAATTTTTCTCATCCCTTCAAGATTTCATTAGTACTTTTGGTCTCTACAAGACCCAGCAGCCAGGAATCTCATATCTTCCTCCATTACTTTTGTAACTGCTGCCTTACACTGTCACTGGTACATTGCAATTGAACATTTCTTCATGTTCTCTGGCAGCTTCAGCATGTCACAGGGGTCTGTCAGATTCCAGCTCTGCTGTTTCTTTTCTGCTCTGAAAAGACCAAGACCTTTTAATCCCTCCTTGTAGAGAAGCCTACAACCACTCTTATTGCCCTTATTTCTACATTTATTAAATTACCTGTATGCTTTTTAAGATACAACATTTTATTTCCTGGATAAGTGCCATTGTAGCAATAATAAAAATAACAATATACTCCCCCTAGACTCTCTAGGTCTTTCACTCCATCTTTCAGCTGATCCTGATGCTTTTTTAGCCATTTTTTTCTCATTTTTATTTTCCATTAATATGCATCTTCTACATTTTCTTCCAAATCGTGTGATGGGAGTTGGGAAGATGAACTACATTGTCTGTTCTTCAGGTCTGCAATTTAAATATCCCAGAATGTAGATAAAGATATAGCAAAATCAAAGCTTAAGATTAAAAGGCTTACCTAACAGTGATCATTAAAAATATCTGCACTTAAACAATGGGTACTTATGATGCCCCCTCATTCCTTGCATGGTGAATAGGACCATTTCTGTGTACTTAATCGGAACACATTTTAAATCACACTGTATAGTATACTTTGTGGCAATACGTGACGGCCAAAGTATATAAAATGTGATGAAGTTAAGAAGTTGCAGCTGAACTAACAATATATTCTCCTGGAAGGAGACATTGAATAAATCGTGAATGGTTTTTGATAGCCAATTAAAGTTCTTAAAAGAGCTCTGCTGCATTTCTCTGCATTCTTCAATCATAACCTTTTGAACAAGTATTTGCAATTGTAAATATTCCCCTAAATTTCCAAGGTATTAGCAAGTTAATGTGTCTCTTGCAATGACCAGTCAGCATAATGAATGCAAACTTAAGGGAACATTTTTCATCAGGAAGTAATAATTTTATCTAGTTTTTTTGTGACAATAGCTATTTCTGTTTTGGGAGAAGTCATATACATACATTCACATATATTTCTTCAAAGATTGAAAAAGTTGATTTAGAGTCAGTTACAGATTTTTCCCAATAGAAGGGACACATGTTTATATAACGGGAAAGAAAGACATTTTTCTCCTTGATTTTGTCAAAGGCAAAAATGAAGATACGAACAGTTTCCAGCTGCAATACTGTGTAATGAGAACTAATGAATGAAGATAGAAGGTATGGTCTTGTAAACTATTCACAGAGAAGAAGAAGCAGCAGATCTGACTTCTGCCTTAGAGTTTGTCATTGCGACATTCAGCAGTCGAGCTAATCACTCTGGACCAGATTTCATAAAACACCAGATGATTTCTCTTGTCTCATTTTTTCTGTGTGCACCATCAGAGAGAACCGAGATTTTATATTAAAAATTCAGCTTCTAGAGAGCTCTCTTAAGAGCTGTAGATTCTCTGAAAATCTGTAAAGTCCTAAGACCTTGATCAAGCAAAACCCTTTAACGTGTGTACAAATATGTGATTACTGTCTTCCAGTGGCTGACTCAAAGGGGTCCACATGACTGAACCACAGTTACTCTCCTCCAGGGCCCAGGGTAGCCAAGGGTTGCCCTGGAAGCAGCCTTCCACCTCCCTTTCACCTCCCCCTTTCTGTCTTGAGCCCTCCCAAGCATGCAGAAAACGTCTCGCATCTCTCACCCAGACGGAAAATTTTGGGGTGCCATTTGGGAGCTGGCCAACTCTTGCCTGAGATCTTTAATCAGCCACTTTCTTTAACCTCAGCTGTAGGAGTTTTGCACTTCATTTCCCCAGAAGAGAATCCTACGCAAAGCTCAGTTAGTGCTTGGAAAGTCTTTTGAGGTCCAGACATGAAAAACACACAGCAATGCAAAGCCTTATCAGATGGTTACAGCGTTGAATATAATTATTCATCTTGAAATTCAGCTATAAAGGAGCATGTTGATAGAGAGAAGGTAAACACACTACTATGAAATCCAAACCCATCCATCTTTTTCAGTTCAGATTATATTAACTGCTTCTCTTTCCTTCCTCCCTTGCAACAACCTCAAGCTAAATTTGTCGTCCACCTGCGCCCAAGCAAAAGGCTTCTCTAACGTTGCCTTGCCAGGTAAGACTGATATAATTCCTTTTCTTATTCCTTACTTGATTGTGAAAAATATTTCCTCCTTCGCTCTGGGGGCACCCAGGAAGGTAGCAGTTAGAACTTGATGCAGCAGTCTATTTCTCTGTTTTATCAGATCAAAACCTCTCTCTCGTTGAAGAGTCTCTCATCACCATGGAGATTACTTGCTGCAAACATGACAAAAACTCACACAAAGTTTCAGCTATATCCATAATTAATCCTGCTTTTCATCACCCCTGCTTCACCTACTTTCCTGCAGTTTCATTCACAGACAATATTCTGCATGAGAGCATTCACCTACCTACTGCCACAATAATTGCACATCATCTGTGTCTGAGGAGGCATTTCAGAGCCCCTTTTGCCATAAAGGCAGAAGTATTTAACTTGATGGAAAAGTATTCTTCCTAGCCGACTGTAGTCCTGGGATCCTCAGAGCTGATGCTTGTTCTCAGTATGTCTTTCCTTATGCATGTTTCCAGGAAAACAGAAGAATGATCTAACTATCGGGATGCTGATCCAGATCAGAAGTGAATCACAAACTACAGCTGGTGAATTTTTTTCTATTTAATGTATAAACATAAACGGAAAATGACAAGAGTATTTCAGCATCTTTTTTATTTTGTACTCGTGCTATGGCTGCCTATATTGTGTGTGTGCGTATACACATTTTTGTATACACATGTATAAAACAGCACTTTTAAACAAAATTATTCTCTTTAGTCTAGACCCATGGAAACTGGCTAAGCTGTTAATGGACCGCTCTCAATACAACTCAAGAAGAGGTGACCTCTGATGGCCTCCCAGACAGCTGGGAGATAGCTGAAGTTAAAAAGAAAGACTCCGTGTCTTGTGGATGAGATCCAGAGTCCAGGGGCTTATTTTGCCTCCCACCTCCCAGCTCTCGCAAGTTGAGCCCTGGCCCACCCTGCACATCGAGCTCGCTCCTGCTGAGAGTGGCTTGTGGTCCTCACAATGTTTCCCAAAACAGCGATTCCCAGCAGACATCTGAGGAGATCAAGGTTGTACCTGTCCATGTAAACAGTAAAAACCAACAGAGCAAGGATCCAGATTTGCCTCCCCCCTCTCCTTATCTCTGACCAAACGTGAAGATTCCCCAGAAGCGCCGGGTGAGGAGCTGTCCTCCCATCACACCCAGCTGGTGCTGCCACTGCACAGTCCACCCAGCTCCCTGCTCCTCCCCAGGCCGCCATCAACCTCTCTGCACCGCAACCCAGCCTCCCTCAAAACAACACGAAAGAAGGAGAAATGCAAATGTGCCTTGTGTGTTACCTCCACACTCAGCTGCGGGGCCCTGGTTGTCTTCCTAAGCTTTCTGTTGCAAGAACAAGGATTAGAAACCATTTATTTCCCCTGTACATCTCAGGTTGCCATATAAATGTGGTTGCAGGAGCTGGAGCTTTAGGAAAAAAATGGGAAGCGTCACCAGATTTACAGTAATGAATGTCAACAACACTGTTGGTGTTTATGAAAATCTTAGCAATGACTAAAGAGGGAGCCAAGACTACAACAAGACCTGAGAAATCCAGGCTTGACCCTTTAGTTTTCCACAGGATTTCTGTAACAGCTCAGGGAGGTTCATCCTGCTTAGTTTCACTGCAAACACTGGGTACACTTCATTTGGCAAGGCCAGGAACAGAGTGCTCAGCATCTTGCAGGATGGAGCCATCTGTGCTTTGGTTCCCTATGCATAAAACTCATCTGTGTCTGCTTCTGTCCTTCTGCTCTCTGGTGAGCAGGGTGTTCTCTGCAGCAGGGATTTGCCATGTGAACTTGACACACATTCAAAAAACACTTGGTAGCTGTTAACCGGAATTAATACACATTAATTTCTGCACCATCGCTATTCTGAAGGGATAATGTTTTGGCATGTAGAAAAATTACACACATTGAAAAAGCACCAAATACTGATACTGCTAGATGAGTCTGCCACCGGTATGTATTTCAGGGACCGCGTGGGGACTGTGTATCTGGAGAATTCCACATGCAGCAAAGCAGCCAGTGATATGAAACTGAAAAAAACATGATTTGCTAATTTACAACTAATAATTAAAAGGGCCTGTCAAGGAGCCAAGCTTCCTCAGCATGTGTTTAACATTACTTCTGAGAAGGTCATTGCTGGCTTCTCTGGGAAAGGAGTTCCGGAGAGGGTACAGTAAGTCACGGAGTTTAAATGAGCAGCCCCGACGCAGACGTTTCACAGTCTTCAGGGATGCACAAACAATTCTGCCTCAGCAGCATAGAAACAATGCCCTGTATTCACAAAGACTACAGGAACTTCAATATTGTGTGGAGGGGAGGTGGGGGTGAGGGAAGTCTTGAAATGCAGATAAATTGGTATTCACCAAGTGCCATTCCTTAATTTACAACAGTCTTTAACTTTGGAGGGAATTGCCAAGGTGCTCATAAAAAGAGAAATGATGAATATTCAGGATGTCTTCTGAATCCATTAGGCAACTGAGGATGAGGTCTCCATATGTATAACTTCGGCTGTTTTCGCATACTGGTAGAGAGAGTGCCAAGATGGCGTCAGGAAGAAAAATGGCTCCTTGAGTTGCCAATGGGGAGAGAGGAAAGGAAAAAAAAAAGTGTATATCAAGTGCATGGAAATGAAAATTTGTTTAAGTACAGTAATTCAACCTAAATGTGCGCTGCATGGCACGACGTGAACCTGGCTCTGGGAGCTATCTGGCACAGCCAGAGCTGTGGACAGGTGTGCGTAGGATCACTGTCAAGTTAAAAGCAGCCACTGAACGGTTTTCTTTTTCCCCGCCATCCCCTCCAACGGTCACAGAGTGCATGAGTGAATTTGACCTCAGAACGAGGAAAGGCTCAGGCTAGAAGAGGAAAAGCTCAACCCACAGAGGCTGAGAGAAGTACTGAGTACCTGGCCCTGGGTGAGAAGCAAGTCAGTGATGGAGCAGGCGTTCACCTTTGTCCTCTCCCCTAACTCCCCCTTTCCCTCATTGACAACCTTTACCAGCATCCTAGATAAGGTAGACGAGGTGCTTGCAATCGCAGTCGGTAACTGATGAGGAAAACATGCTGTCCAGCTCTTACATCCCAGAAAATAATGCCTCCTGGATGCCATGAATCAGAGAGGATCACAGGCCATTAATCATCAAAGGGTGGAAGGGACGAGTTTAAAGTCATATGTACCAAACACAGCCATTCCCTCTGGGGAATCTCAGACCTGGCATGATTCATACTGCTTTCTCAGGGGGGAATCGCAAGGGTTAGAAAAATAAATAATGCCACAGCCTCTTCAGTGAGGCCAAGTCTCCCATTGAGGAGAGGAGGCTTTGGCTTCAGGAGGTGCATTTTGCCACAGCGGGCGTGGAAGTACGTAACAGTGACACTCCTCTGGTCCCAAGGTCAGTGTAAGGGTATTATTTGGCCCAATGGATCCTCCCCGAGAGACTCTGTAGGCAGTCACTGGGATTCACAGGGAGAGCAGAAGGGTGACAGCCTTCATTCTCCTTGTCCCTTGGAGTTGTCAGTGTACTGATTGGGTAACAACTCAGGCTCACAGCCCAACTCCAGAACCACTGTAGGTGCTTGTGAGATGAGGCATCCCAAATTCAGCTTTCTAAAAGGAAGAGGCTATCCCCTGTGAGGATGTATTACCTAGGAGCAGGAGGTGGGTGTTAGTCATCTGCCTTTCGGGCCGTGACCATAAAACATGGTGGGCACAGTGGGGGCACAAGGAGAGCTCTCACTGGTGAAGTACTTGATTAATTTTAGTAGTCTTTGTTACTGTCCTTTAGGCAAGTGAAGAGTGAGCAGCTGATGACCCAGTTGTGAGGCTCTATCACAGATTTCAGGGCATCACAGATCCATAAACCCAGCTCAGGGACATTTAGGTGTGTGATTTACCTCTCTCCTGATCCTAACTGGGGATGTGAGGAGCAGGATATACCTCACACATGAAAGATACACTGCCTGCCTATCAAGAATGATTAGCTTATACTCATGACTAGTTTAGTTGTTTGTGTAGCTATTGGTATTGTTTCTTGGGTTTTGCACATCAGTCTCCCACTCACTTTAAATCAAAAATGCTAACACACCTGGGGCAGAACAAGCAGCTCACTTAGTAAAGACAAAAACAATTATTCAGACTCACAGTTTATCTAGCCACAGAGTTTGAGTTCAGTAAAAAGTTGAGTTTTCCACTCTGCAATTATTTACAGAACACTTTGTGTTCACACAGCTCAAGTTTTCTGGAGTGCTTTTCTCTTTTTAGAACCATTTTTTCCAACCAATCACTCATTATTTCGCATATGGGACTGGTCACCATGTCTGGTCGGGCTGTTCCTAATCTGTGATGAAATAAGTGAAACATGATACACGAGAGAGGGTGATTCCATCGTTAATCTCCAGCACTTACATTCACACACGAGTACCTTGCCCACATGCAAGCCTGGGCATTTGCAAGAAGAACAATGAGAACTTGGCAATAGGCTGAGCAACCCCTCGTTTGAGTGTTCACAGGAAGCTGTCAAAAAGGAGGCGAGTGGTATAAGCACGCTGAATCCAGAGTGTTTCATAGAATTGTTCCATGGACATGTTCCACAATTGTCTTTCCTCCCTGTGTGCTCATCTGCAAGCACCAGGAGTGCACAGGGGCATGGGCAACACGAGCATGCTTTTCCCACTGCTTCTAAGGTTAATATGAATAATGTTCCACAGTCTGTTATTGTGGAAATACCAGCGATCATTCTGCAAAAGCAAGCTAAAGAATTATAGCTAGACATTAATACAAAGGGACCAAACAAAGCATCTCAAGGATGGTGGAATAACACCACCACAGCGACTAGCAGGATGAAATAGCTCCAAATGAGTTTTCCCTCATCTACTGTGAGCAATCATCCTTTATGCAGCACTCTGAGAAGTTCAGCGACACGGTGTGTTCTGGGCTGCCAGCAGCAGAGGCTGCACTGAGGCGTTACAGTTCAGCCGGTGAGCTCCAGTCTGTCAGTGATGTGATTAGCCATGGTCTGAGAAGGTAGCCAGCAGTGTCTGCATTCCAGACCACAACTAAGAGTCTCTTTCACAGTTCATTGCATTGCAATGAAAATTAATTTTCCTTCATCATTTTATTCTTGTGAAGAAAAAAAAAAAAGAAAAAAAAAGAAGAAACTTAATAGGAGGGAAAACCCACAGGGCACTCAGCTGAAGGAGCTCTCTGAAAAAGGCTCTAAAGATGGAAGTCTTGTCTGTCATCTCAGCTGCTAAGTAATACTAGTGGTGGGACTCTTGGAAAAATTAGTACAAATTGCATTGCAAAGAGCTGCTGCAAAGATGTTTCTGTGTAGTTTTATGGTTGCGGTGAAGACCAGTGGGGGTTAAACTTGTCTTCAGGGGTATAATTTGGGTAAATCTCAACTTTCAAGTCTTCAGTCCCTGCAGTTAAAAGGCAGATTCCCCACTAACCACTGCCCTGCTTCCAGATCTTGCACTTACAACACTGTATGCAGGTATTTGTGCCACCAAAAATCATGGCAGCTCTTCCAGACGTGTCTGTGTCCAGAATGGTTGGGTACATATTTTGGAAGCTATGATGACTTTCCCAGGCCTTTCTTCCCAATGCAAAATGAAAAGCACCCGTTCAAAACAGAACCTCTGTATATTTTTCCCTTGCTATGAATACAGGATTTATCTATTTTTCTCATTTTTTCCATCAAGAAAAGTAACATTTCATATGAGTTTTTGCACATGCTGGATGTTGCCTGTCAGGACCAGACTATGATCCTATTGCCTGTGTATTCTTTAGCATCTATTGTCAGAGTTCAGAACATTTCCAGCCCCAGTTCTATGAAGTCATTTCTCATGGTTACCTACAATCAAGCACAATGAAAAGGCCCAGATCACTTCAGATTATCAATGCTGATGCTGGTTTCCATCATTTTCATTCTTCTGTCGTGGGAGATTCAGGTCCAGCTATTTGCAGGAAGGTGAGAGCAGGACTCCAAGATGAGCAGAACGAGAGGATCGAAGTTGTCTGCATTTCTACTCAACACCACCCAGGGCAGTGGAGACTTTCCACATCTTCATGTCAATGTGCTTCAGCACTGACCACCTCTCAGGAAGAATTAGTGGTTTATGCCTCCTGATCCTCCATGCCCATTCCATTTTCCATGCCTCGGTTGTTTTCAGTCTTAAGCAGAGAAACATTATAGAGTCAACTGCAGAGAACAACCTGAGCTGTTTTGCATGGATGAAGGGCTGGCTGTGACACTGCTGCGACTTGAATCTCTGGATATAGGGGGCTCTGTTTAGAACAAGCTTGGCTTATTAAATGACAAAGTCATCTATTCAAATGCAACGAGCTTAAGCTTTTTCTTTCTTCTAACAGTATAACTTCATTCACAGCAATGGTATTGCATTTGGTTTACACAGGTGTGAGAGGAAAATCAAGTAGCATATAGAAATGTTTTCTTTTGAAATATTTTTGGAGAAGAGGGGTAAAAAATCTGCTTTTAGACCAATGCAAACATTTTCATGGAAATTTTCATTAGGGTTAAAATTTTCTGGACAAAAACTGGAAAAGATTTTTTTTCCTATAAAATAGTCTGATTTTCAAAAATCCCACAAACATTTAAATGGAAATCTAAATATTTTCACAAAAAACTTTAATTGTATTTTTAAAGCCTTGGGTTCCATGTTTTTATCAAAAACTGAAGTCTTTTGTCAAAACTACTTAGAAAAAGTAACTTCTTTTTCAGAATTTCCCAAAACAGCTTTTTTTAAGCAACTTTAATAAAAAGATTAAAAGATGTATGAATGTGAAACCAATAAAAAACTGTCACAACTGATCCTGACAAACTAACTGTGGAGATTCACATATGTGAAACTTGGGATGAACATGAGTTGTTTAATCTATAGGTTTAAGATGTTTCTGCTAACATACTTCACAGAAGGGCAAGTGAAGGGCAAGGGGAAGGTTTTTCCGGAAGGTTTTTCCCGAATTTAGATTTTATACAATTCACATAAAACTAAGAAGGAAACTAAAGGAGAATGGAGGGAGATGGAATGAAACCAAAAAGTGAACACAAGCAACTGCCGTCTCTGTATGTTTTGAGCCCCCTCAAGATGTTGGTGTCCCCAATATGTTATACCCAAGAATCACCTAGCCCTAGGGACATGTACCCTGATGTTGGATGAGATCATGGCAAGTGAGCCACAGCCAGGACACGGCCACATGTGCAATTGTAAAATTCTGCAGTCTGCAGCTGAAGGTTTGATATTTGGGTACATGGCTGCCCATGAGAAATTCCCAGGAATCCAGCCCTCACCTTGTCCAAAACAATTGGAAACCTCTGATCTAGCTACTGTGAATATTTAAGTGCTATAACGGAGTTACTCTGGAACTGACTAAACAGGGCAATAGTTAAGGCTATGTCTCTTTCTCATTTTTTCACAGCAACAAACAGTCTGAATAGATGCCTTCATTTAAACAGCGATTCAACACAGCCAAGAGCTGAAGTTTCATTCACCTAATGGTAATGCCATTGCCGTATAATACAGAAGAATAGAGTGACACTCAGAAAATAAAGAATAAAGCCCTGAATGGAGGCCTGAAGACATGATTTTCAAAACCAACTCTTCCAAATGTGAAAAGAAAGTTGTGACTCTTTTGTTCACAAACCATTTCTCTAGAAACACCATAAGAATTATGATAAAACATGAAAGTACAGTTCCACAAGGAAAACAGACGGCCCGATCTGAAGATAGATCACCCCTACAGGGCTTTAAGAATATGGTTTATGAAAAAAAAAGAATAAAGAAGAGGAAGAGGACATCTGTTTAGTCTCAACCCAAGAGTAAATAGCTCTGTCTCTATCCTACTTGCGCTTGACATTGCTGCCTAGTGTTGGCTGGGATAGGCAGGCACACTGCCATCTATCAGCAACTAATGCTGACTGACCATGGTGGTGACCACAGACACCCCTACCTTCCTGGACATACCTGATAGGAACAAGAAGTGACTGAATCTGTTACAAATCCTCTTCCACTGGTCATACCAGGTTGGGAATAACTAGAATTTAAATGATCTTACAGGCTACAGGCTAAGTGAATGTGAGAGGAACAAGAGTGGGTAGAAACCATTTGGACAAGAACTAAAAATAAACCAGAGTGTGCATGTGCTGAACTGTATACCCAGCAAACAGTTTTTAATAATGTAAGATTTATAACATGCTGTAATATTCCTGAAAATTTTGTAACATCATCCCAAGAGGCAAGCCACGACTGCTTCGCTTGTGTTAGATTGGCCATAGCAAAATGCACTGAAATCATCATTCATGCTTTTTTTTTTTTTTAAAGAAAAAAAGAAGGCAAGGGGAAGAAACTGAAGAGGAAAGAGAGGAAATGAGAGTCATCATGCCATATCTGTCCCAAAAGAATGAAAATCCAGAAGCTGCTTTCTTTCAGGCAAAAGAACCAGGAAGGAAGTTTTCAGCAAAATAAGGACAGCGAAAGGGAGGTCAGGCTTCCCCCTGAGCAAAGAGGGAAAATTTCTTTCATGGGGTTGCTGTCTGAGTCTAACAGGAAGAAACTTAAGAGGTTACATCTGCTAGTGTTCCCCAAGAGACTGCTGAGAGTTGACTTGACTGCCCTTCAGCCGTCTACACAAGGAGATGTTTCCCCTGGCAGACAAGAGTATAACAAGGTCTAGTGACTGCAAGATGAAACCAGCAGAAGTAAACCACACTGGTTATAACAGGGAGTGCTTTCAGCAACCTCCCTAGAAGCATGGCAGATTCTCCCATTGTGAGGCCTCTGAATCAAGGCAACATCATTTGAAAGATAGGTTTTAACTTAATCTAAGGGTACAAATTTTTATGCAGAATTTATTAAATTAAAACCCATGGCCTTTGAATGATAGAAATTTAAATTATGTGACCATAGTATAACCATTTCTTCTGACTTAAAATCTATAAGATTGCAGATCAACAAAGCTTATGTTGCCCTTTTGCAAATATTATCATAACAATCCTTCTTTTAAAATAAGATTTTGAAGCATTTTATTAAACATTAATAAACCCAAGTAAATGTCTTCAAATCAGGCAGATGGGTGGAAAGTCCAAGTCTCTTGAATCAATGTCTTCTCCTATGAACTATTGATGCTATTCAGGAGCACTTAGTGTGCAGGAGCACAATTACATTTTAACATAACAACCAGGAACAGCCACCAATGTGTTCTGATTTATTCCAGTCTCCTAAAGTAGGTAGATAAAGAGATTCAGGGATTATAACAGAAATAATTGGGAAAAAAAGGAAAAGAAACTAAAAGACACAGACTTTTTGGTAGAAAGAGGACATGTCTGAGAGTCAAGTTCTCCTAATTCATAATCTAAGAATACAAAGGCTTGCAATGGACAAGAAACATAATAATTCAAAACTAATCGAGGAAAATATTATTTCACAGTCCATGGCCAGCAGATCCCTGGGGTTCAGCGGAAATACCAGTTAACCACTAGTTCTCCTCCAAGCCCTACTTGTGTGAAGCCTCCAGCTGGCATACACATGCCCTAGTCATGCAAGTCTATAATCCCATAGGTGGCAAAAGCCAGTAGAAAACACTGTGGAATGTGCAATCCAAAGGGTTGGTGCCCTCCTTGATCACACCAACCTTGATCCTAGTGGCCCTGCTTGCCTTGGCCTTTCTTCTTCAGGTCAAACTAGCTCCACGTCACAAAGCTATTTCAGACATCCACTCACAAAGCTTTAGACTCAACAAAATATGTAATTTTTTTTTGCTTTAGGGCACACCATTTAGTTAGTGTAACACAAACTTTAGACGGATCACTACTTCACTGACTGAAGGACACTGGGGACAGTACCCCTGTATAATGGCTTTTCAGTAATTACCCAATACAGATCTCTTTGCACCCTTTTCCTAGGTCCTCTGGGCTTGGCTGTGGCCAGTAACAGGACACACAAGAGTGTGATGTGATTTTTCTCATCATGTTTATGTTTAGAGGGAGACTGTGTCCACCTGGGTGTTTCGAAAGGGCCTGCTGGATGCAGATGCTACGGCAAGTGTCATTGTTATTTTTGCAACTAGAGAGATCATCCTGTGCTCAGATGTCATGCAGGAAAATGAGGTATAACTGCCAAAATGGCTGGCAGAAAGCCTAATAGATTAGATTATAGATTATAGATTATACCGTGTCAGAGACACAAGCAGTACTCACCTTAACTAAGATTCTAATACCTTTAACAGGTGTGATAAATTATAAAGAAAGGTAATATAAAATGTAGGATAAAGTGGGGGCTTGTTTGACTTCAGGCTCTCTACCACATGGGAACCAAAAGGAGAGGGGGAGAGGGGATGGATTGTGGGTTTTAGTCCTTGGCTGCAATGTCAAAATTGGGTTGGTTTAAAATATTTATGGCATGAGAGAAAGAAAATCTGTGAATTACTCAGAACTTAATGTATATGCTCTCAATGTGCTTCACATTTTCTTTGGTTGGGGACAGCAGAGTGGGGAATTGAGGATAACTTGTTTACTGCCAAACAGCTCTCCACAGTACCTAGTTTTGCTATGTATTAAAAATCGTGTCTGGGACCGAGAATGCCGGTGCTGGAATTAAAGACAAGAACACACAATAACTTTAAGTAATGGCAGAAAGATTTAAATAGCACACATCAGCAGAAAAGAATGGGGAAACCTATAGTACACTGACTTCATTGATACCCCATTTATCAGCAATTACTGACTCCATTAAAGGCAGAGTTTACAGCAGACAGAGAAACAGAGCCTAAAATATGTCCCAACAGATGGACGGAGAGTGTCAGTGATGCCGTATTTCAAAGGCATCTGCAGCTTTGTTATCATTGTACATGGAGTCAGAAAGACAGCGAAAAACACTGGAGTAAGGGCCAGCAAATGATTTACTTGACCCTGCATGGGCAGAACTGACAGCGAAAACCTCATTAATTCCTCAGGTCATTCTGGAAGACATTAATTTGGTTTGGACTCGGGACGAGGGGAGATTTTCCAGACATACACCAGGAATTATGAAATCTCTATAGCCAGAGGAAAGTATGTCCAAATCACTTTCTGCATAAATCATGCTGACTTTCTGAAGAAGGATAATATGCCTAATCAGGGGAGTTATGGAACTTCTTGTACTTATTAGACAGAAAATAAAACAGTATTTTATTTGATAATAAGCTTGGGGAAGACGTTTTTTTCTCTTTCTTTTACTGCTGTCTTCTCTTTCCGGAGACAAGTTGGAAAAAATACTCTGATGCATGCATAATTGCGAGTGTTGTGATATTGTTGGTTGGTGTGGGGATATGTGGGTATGCACATAAAGATGTATATATATATATATATATGGGTAATATATGTGCATAATTTTAGTCAGCTCACTCTATTTACACATCTTTTGACCTTTTACCTCTGTGCTGCAGAATACCAAGTACCATCACCTTTCCTCTGCAATTCTGTTTAACCCTTACTTACCCTTGGCCAAAAGCATCTGGGTAAACAGGAGGGCAAGCAGAGCAGAGCTGCTTCTGGGGAGACAGCCCTCAGGCCACGCTTCTGGTCCTGCACGGTCCCTTCTCCAGCCCAGCTCCCACCAACATTGACAAGACCATTGCCTCAGCAAGTTCTGATCAAAAACTGCAAGTCCAGCCTGCAGGACTTGGAGCTGAAACACAGCTTGGGGTGAGCAGGGGAATTGGGAATGACAGACTCAGGTCCCAGCTATGACTTCTCCAGTCTCATCTAAATCTCTAAGCCAAAAAAAAAAGTCCCTGAAAAGCAAAGCACTAGCTGAGTATCCCCAGCTTGATGGCAGGGAGCTCCAGACCTAGCTGGGGTGAGTGGGACCTTCCCCTCCCGCCTGGCTGGCCTCTGCAACAATGCCGATTTGGCTCCAATGGCAGCCCACAAAAAAACCCCAAAGCCTCTGTAAATAGCCAGGAGCTGCAAGAAGTCATCCCACCAACCCCCCCCGCAATGCATGCTTTCCAGTGCTTATACATAAGCCCTTGCCGCACAGGGTATCTTCCTCCGTAAAAGATGTATTCATCATGTTTAGAGAAGGGTTATCTCTCCCTGGAAAGAACATGCATTAGTACTTTTTACTCATTCAACACTGGACACTCCCTATCAACAACAGCCTGCCGAAAGGGGAGAAAGAGGTGAATTAATCACAGGAAGAGACAATTTAAAGGAGTTTGGCTATAAAATGGAGTTCATTAGGAGGCCATAATGTATTTGGGACTAACAAGCCGCAATTTCCCCACCTCTGCTGTCCCAGTCGACCATAAGCAGCACTAATTGAATTGACACTGCCTTACAGGATGGCCACCTACCCTCTTTTAGCTCCTTGAATAGAGCAGTCACACAAAAAGTTATTTCACCTATTGTGAATGCAAGTTCCCTGTCACGATGCTTAGCTTCTTATCTCCTTGGATTGAGAGAACACAGAATTAAGTGGTCTGCAGTTTTCACTCTGGAGCTCAAGTCGTAATAATAATCATGTTACTTGGCTCTAAGATTGCACTTAGAGAGATCTCAAAGCACATTACAAATGTATATAGTACAGACAGTATATCACTATAGGCGCAAAACCAAGCGAACCCCAATTGGGAACATAGCACAAAACATTTTTTCCCATCCATCCTCCAGGATATGACAGTATCCATTTTTACCTGCTTTTTCTAGTTTGTCTTGTTAAAAAGATATATTATGCTGGCTAATAATTTTTTTCTGGGCTTCAGTTTTCTCTCAATTTTTGTTTCATATTCTTATTATGCAAAACAGCCTATACGAAGCACTACTGAAAACACTGGTCCTGTAGAGGACTGGGTGTAGGGCAAAAGGAGAGGTAAAATAAAAATTGAAATACGTGAATAACCCCACTTTGGGCAATGCTGCATGTCTGGACTTCTTTAGATTAAGTCAGAACAAGCCAATTTTTTCTAAGGCTAAATTACAGTTCAGTTCTTTGGGTATTAGCTGGTGACCTTAGCTCTGTGCAGCACGCTAGAATCTAATACAAAATAAATATTTCATTTGGGAAGCTTTTGCTGCCCATCGACTGCAGAGGTACCACAGGAGGCAACTTGGCTGCAGGGAACTATGTGCTCTCCCATCACATAAATGCTTTCACCAGTCGTGTTCTTGCTAATACAAGGATGAGAGAAAGGCTCTGGCAGCCCAGCCTGCAGGTTCAGGAGCAGGTAACCTGGGAAAGAAGACAAGCAACTATGAAAAGTTCTGTTATGAGCAAGATAAATGATGGGACCAATTTGCAGTCCACAAATAATATTTCTTTATTCCATTGCTACTGTTGGTTTAAAAATACAAATAAAAATAAACTGGGGATTCATTTTCATGTATGCTCAGACTATCTATCAGTGTAAAGGAACTAAAAATAGAAGCGAACTATGTATATGACCAGTTTGCCTCCTAGAGTGATAGAAATCGATCTTAGCATAAATAAAAATCAGACAATAGGAAGGAGCCTGTTCAGTCGTGGTGATTCAATGACTGAATCCAAGAGAATATGTATTTTTAAATAAAATTACCCTGTTTCAAATAACTATTGAGGTTATTCAAATATTAGCTGATGTATTTTTTTCACTTCTTGTACCCTCTGCAGTGTCTTTTCTTTTTCCTTATTCTCTTTTTCTCCCCTCTTCTCCTCTTTCCTCCCTATTCCCCAGTTCTGTCAGCATGAAGACTGAACCATAGCTAACTACTTTCAGTTTGGTTTCCAGTCAATTCCTGCTGAATTTTACTTTCAGATTCTCATGCGCAACACAATGCTAGAAAATCTAAGTTGAAAATATGGTAATAACATGTTTGCTTGTTGGTCTTGTTTTTAAATATTTCCCTAGGGATTTGTAACAAATCATAAAAATGTTTTCTACTGGTCTTAAATATTGTAAAAGCGTATTTAATTTAATCAAAACTTAAATATTAAGCCAAACTTCATTGCACAATGTGTTCCTTTAATGGAAAGAGCTAATGAAAAACACACTAGGCCAAATTCACTCTATTTTCTTCACCAGGGAGATATTTGCCCCTTTATTACTAAGGATCATTTGTTTTGCTTCATTTTGCTGGGAACAGTCTGCAAATCTGTACAATCAGACCGTGTTCTGCACATATTTTTCATGGCTATTCTGAAACAGTTTTGTCCTCATTTCTACCCCTGGAATAGCTCGGGGTTTTGAAACGTGAATCTTGGCTGGATGACTCACTGGGACACTAACTTTATCTTCATCTGTTTTACAGTAATTGGACTGGAGCAGTTTTTGTGGCTGTATCTGATATTGTTTCCTGCTTTGAACTCAGCACTCATACTGTCATGTGTTAATTTTAGTGATTATAGAAACTAGACTCTAGCCAGTAAAGTTATTGTAGTCAAAAATATGGCTCCGATCCAAATTGCTCTTACTTTATCTTCAGTGGAGTAACACTATGAATGGACTAAAATCAAATAAAAATATTCGCCAGCAGAACAATGTGTAGTATTGCTTCTCTTGCTTCATAGCTGGGATATTTTACAGATACTTTCTGCATAGGAAAGCTTGAAAGTCTCCTATCTTGGTTACAAAAGGACATTTATTCTGTAAGGAAGGAAATAAAAAAAAAATGGTTCAATGTTTTAGCTTTCATTCAGGTAAAATCCCAGTTCAGAAAGGGCATAGAAGCATGTGCTGGAAATGAAGTGTGTGCTCACGTCCCATTGAAGCCAGGTAGATTGTAAGCATATGCTGAAATGCTTATTTAAATTGGGCCCTTAATTATTATGTGCTATGAGATTGAACTACGTTTCATTTTATTTTCATACGTCTATATTTATATACGTGTGGGTGGGTGGGTGTGCAAGGATATATGTAAGCTGTTCACTCATGAACATTAAAAATGAAAAAAAAAGTCACCCATACCCTTCCTCCTAACGTGGCAGAATATTTGATGTTTTTGACAAGCAAGATTTTAAAGTTTGGCTGAAATGACCATTTTTTCAACGGAATTAAAAAAGAATCAGAACTTGGTTTTACTAATCTTTCTAATATTACACTTCAGGTATGTTGTATGTGCACACAGGGATGTAGGGACCCCAGCCCATCCTTGGAGATCTTTGCAGAGTGATCAAACACGTCTCCTTCAAGCAGAGTGCATCTCTACTCGCATCTGGGTTTTTGTACTTAAATGAATCAGCTATCATTTTGACTCGTATCTGCTCTTTAATTCTGTCGATCATTCCTATCATTTATGTATATCAAGTTTAAAGTGTACCTACTGTTAACCTAACTGTGGATTTTTTCCATGATAAATCTCTGTCCCATTGGTTTACTAAGGGAATAGCTTCACAGAGCTTTATCTGATCTCACTGGCGTGCGCCCTACCACAACAAGCTGGTGTTGCTGATACTGTGCAAATGCAGGAAGCTAATAAAATGGGGGGTGTGGAGGGGTGTGTGTGTGTGTTAATAAAAGATCTTAAATACACAGGTTAAAAAATGTTTTATGGACCGCCAAATGTAAGCTGAGGAGAAAATGAAGGCTTTGAGGAAGGATTTGATTTAGAGGGACAAGAAGTTCGGCTCCAAGCACAGAGAGGGAGCAGGCACAAAGGAAACAGCAAGGAGTGTCCCAAGGAAGGGACAAAAATATGGTCCAGGAGGAGAGCAGCCCACTGGTAGGAAATGAGGGAAGGTGGAACAGAGTCCTGAGGGGTTTTACAAGGCAGGAAAGTGGTTTTGAATTGAATTCAGCAAGGGATAAGAAGGTGACAGAGAATGTCAATGTGATCCTATTTCTTAGAATGAGAAATAATCCAGCCATGAAAGTCTATATCCACTAAAGTTATGAGAGAAGGATTTTTTTTTATCTTTTTAAAATAAAAAGAGGATTTGCAATTGCTGAGGTGTAAAGTCAGGTCTGGGTATGGATGACTTGCTGTATTGCTTGTAAGACAGTGACAGACCTGCCGGCAAGGAGGCACAGTCAGGCCAGGAAAGCTTGGGCTCATTATGAGCATACCTTCAGAGACCATCGAACACAGCTGAGCATCAGGCAGCTCCCAGGGGAAATCAGCCCACTGCCTCACATCCAGAGACAAAGCAGAGCAGAGAAAGAAGGGTAAGAGAGGCACAAAAACGTCAGAAGCCTTGCAAAATCGATTAATAGCAGAGGTGGGGCTGTGCCCTGATCTCAGGCTCTTGCTCAGTACGCGATCCACCAGGGCAGGTGAGATGGTGGCTCTGAATTCTCCTGGTGCATCTTAGCTCCCATCTTCTTGCTGAGAAAAGCATTGTGCTACCCTCCTTACTTCTAGTTGTACTAAAAAGTCGGCCACACCCATCCTGTGAGCAAATGGAGACAACAGCAGTGGCAGAAAATTTATGTCCTGAAGCAGAAAGAGAGGACATAAATGCCCAGAGGGTAGAAAGCAGTTGCATGAAGGGATATACCATGTACCACCAACTGGCAAATAAGAAGCCACTAACAAAGACCAAGGCAGAAAGGTGACTTTTTCTGCTCATCTAAAGACAGACCTGGAGGATGCCCGTGACTCCTGGGTTCTGCAACTACCCTCAGCAGATTTTTTGCTAACTTCATCCCAATTCAGCATTAGCAGTTGCTGCCAACTCCCACAAATTTATCTCCCATACAAGACATGGCACCTGAAGCTCAGCTCCAGCCCTATTACCCAATAAGTTAAAAAAAAGTGTGTTGTCATAAGATTTTATCACAGCTGTGCTCAACCAAGATGCTCGGTAAAAACCCCCAAGCCAGTCAGTACAACACTGTCTCTCTTAACATGCAGAAGGCAAACGGCTGCAGGAATGTTTTATGTTTCTGTTCCATCCCTGAAGTTTCCTGTTGTTTAGAAACCTCCTGGATACAAGGGAGATGAATTATTGATATGCCAGCCTTGGGAAGGAAAAGCAAGGAGAGATTAGAAAAAAGGGAAGGGACCTTTGTCTGGAGTAAACTGTATAAAAAAGTAGGACATTCGGTTCCCAAGGAGCCGTACACAATAAAGAGAGATCACACTGCCGTGGTCTCTGTGGTTTATAAACTACTAATCATGGGTGATTCAGCGCATACCTCTGGCTTCGCTGTGTGCACGGCTGCGTGGCGGCGTGTGGGGAGTTGCCCTCCAGTGGCAGGCAATGCCGGAGGTCACGTACCCCCACTCCCAAGCACTGATACCACCGCACACCCTGTGCCCAGTCTCCAAAGCACCTGTATCCATCAGTGGGAGTAAGACCTCACTAGTCAACTTCCAGCAGCATGCCAAGCCCTCAGAGATGGCTTACCCACCCAAGATCCCCTCTTCCAGTGGGGTGAGAAGGACAAGCCCCGTATGTCAAGCTCATGAGAAAAACAGCTGTCCAACCATGTTAAAAAAAAAAAAAAATCTGGTGCAGACTTGGTCTGGAAAAGGCCCTTTTCAATTGAAAGTATCCTCCAGCAGGTGCATCCCTCTAAGGAAATACCACTGCACCCTCAGCAGGGGCTCTGGGATTAGGACACAGGAGCTGAGGAATTAATCTGCCTTGCTAGCACCCTGTCCTGCAAGGACTCTCATTTACAGTGTGATTAGCCCCGTCAGTGGGGAGAGAGCACTTCTGCATGATTAACGCATGTGTCATTACACCACTGATATCTCCCTACTTCTCTAAAGATCCTATATATGGCTCACCACCAGCCACTTCCCCTCATCTATGCATGCTGAAGGCAGGCAGGGAAGTTGCAAAACACTTGCTCACTCTTCCATGTAATTATGTCCACACTGTTCTTAGAAAGTAGAGAGTCACGCTCTAAAACTTTGCAGCATGTAAAGACATACCTGTGGCACTCATATCCTCCCACCATTGCACCTTTGAAATCCCAGAGCAGCCTCAGGAGCAGTGGCCAAAGCATGGGAAGGAGAAAGGGGACCCACTGTGGGTGCTGAGCTGCAGAGGGGTCATTCCCCTCGGCCTTGGTCATGAAATGCCAAAACAAAAATTAGTCAGGCTGAGATATTTGTGGCTGATGGTTCTAGCCGGAGAATAACTGAAAGGTGGTGTTTGCTCAGAAAGAAGTTAAGAACTGACCTTTCAGCTAGCTCACTGGCAGTACTGAAAGATGAGAGAGGAGCAGAAGGGGGAAGGACTGCTTGAAGTGGACCTGAAATATGTGTTGGTCTTTGGCTGAGGTTTTTTTCTGCAAAACTGAAAAGTGGGAGGAAAAATGTTAGACCTGAAGGCTGTATTTTGGTTCCTTCTTGAGCTTTTAATGTAATTCTCAATAAGTTTCAATAAAACTAAAGTGAATCTGAAGCAAACATAGGTTTTGAATAATGCTATTGAAAGGCTGTCTTTAAAACATCAACATTAAATATTTCAGTGTTTTCAGACTTATTTTAACTACAGCAATTAATTGGGGCTGGCTAGAGAATGGACTGAGAGCAGCCTCGAGGAGAAGGACTTGGGAGTGTTGGTTGATGAGGAGCTCAACACGAGCCAGCAATGTGTGCTTTAAGCCCAGAAAGCCAACTGGATCCTGGGCTGGATCAAAAGAAGTCTGACCAGCAGGTCAAGGAACTTGATCTAGTGGAAGGAGTAGGAACTAGATGATCTTTTAGGTCCTTTCCAACCCAAAGCATTCTATGATTCTGTAATTCTATGATTTCCCTTTACAGCAATTTTGTGTTTATCTTAAATACGTGTTCACTAGCAGAAAAAAAAAAAAAGTGTTTAAAAATTTTTACTCTGCACTATTTACCAGTAGAAATTTTCACATGAAAAAAATCTTACCAAAAATAAATGTCATCCAGCAAATAACTGATTTGATTGGATGCTGCTTATAAGGATGGACAGGATTCAGAAAGTACCATGACATCCCTAAGTTCACCTGTTGGCAACAGTGAATGAAACTTCCTGCTACAATAGAGTAAAAGATGTTTAAGATTTGCACCAGCTTCCAAGTCTGTAAGTAAAATAAAAGCCCCTTTGACAACATGAAACCAGGGGAGTCAGCACAGACAGTTTAAAAAATAGCGATTGTTGGTCGAGAAGTTTCAACATTTTTATCTAAATTTTCCATTAAGTATGTCTTTTGCTTTTCATTTGGAAGTAAGGAAGAGCAACACAGACACTAAGGTTTGCCACCTTCTTAGTGTTTGACTTGGTAAGTTTAGTAGTTGCCTTCTAATATGTTTGTTTATACAAAACATGCATTGTGAAAGAGTCTTTAATAAAATAGTTTGTTTCCAATTTGCTTTTTATTTTTCCCACAGTGCTGATGCCCCTTGTCACCGTGAGCTGGCTCATGGTGCCACATTTTGCCCCCACTGAGAGTGCATCACCTCCAGGCTGGAGAAAGCACCCAGCATTACCAGCAGCCATCCTGAACACCCAACTGTCCTCCAGCAACTTCATCTGCAAGCCCTCAAAGAGCTTGGCCACAGGGACAAGCATCTGCAAACCCAGAACTGACAGAGCGGGATGCAGCGGGACCGACAAGAGCAGCATCTTTGTTGTTCAACCTGAGGTCTGGCACCGCTCATCGCCTCACTGGCCTGGGTGGTTGACCCTCCACGTCCCCCACTACCACCAGCCAGGGCTGCTCCTGGCCTCCTGACCAGGCCTCCCACCAAGCAGCAGTGGTGGGTGCTCTCCTGCAGCCCCAGGAAGGACAGGTCGAGACCAGCTGCTCCTCCTGATGAAGATAAATAGGTCTGCACAGATCAGCAGACTATCTGGGGTGTCCATCACTTACCACTCGATTAGCTGTAACAAGCTCTGGGTGAGCCTGCACGGAGGAGTTGCGCTGCTTAATTTGTTGGTCCGAGCGGGCTGGAAGACCACAGAGGAGGCAGCAGAAGCGCGGCGGAGCATACCTAGCAAATCCGTGGAGATAGCAGCTGTTAATTAACTCGGTGTGTTTATTTGGAAAGGGAGCCATGCAGAGGAAGGGGTTTAGCTTCTGCCATCCCACGCATTCAATTTCCTGCCTCATCCTTACAAAGAGACTTTTCAGACACATTTCTGGAACAACTGCCATCATTCTGCATTTCCATTTAAATCCTGACCCCCACCTTTTTGGTGCTTGGTTGGACTGACTTGTTGCCCCACTGACGTTGCCACATGTTCAGTGGAGATTTCCAGCCTGACCCTGCGGCACAGCTGCCCAGATGTGTGGCGGTCCCAAGATACTTTCTGAAGCAGCCCTTGGTAACAGCAGTACAATGCAAACCAACCCAAGCATGCCCAGACCAGACCAGCATGCTGCCGGGATATGCCAAGAATTAGACCCCAGAGAAATTCCAGTGCACAGATACACAGGAGAGAGTAAATAGGTCCAACTGCATCTGGCATGTGGACAGCACAGGCGAGCTTATCTCTTGCATTTTATAATGAGAAGGTGATGGGCCAGATCTCCAAAGGCATTTAGGTGCTTCGACATTTAACCTCCCACTGAAATCAGTGGGAGGCCCACAAGGAAATGAAGTGTCTAATTATGCTTGGAGGTCTGGCCCTAGAGCTCTGCTTTCCCGCATTGTTTATTTCTGCATCATTTATTGCTGCCCATGAAGGCAGTAGACACTGTGCTCTCTGCCCCTCAACAATGTAGGTAGCATGACTTAGTGCCATGAGACCCTGATCCCAGTCCCTCAACCCACCTCCAGCTCAGAACTGCTTCTGTATGGCCACATTCACTTCCCAGACATAGAGCCCCTTTGAACTGCTTTATTGTATTTTTGGTGCACACAGTGTGGGCATGGGAGGAAAGAACAGGGACAACAGGACAAGAGATGATAACTCAGCAAAGGGTTCAGTGTTGCTCCAGTAGAAAGCATTTGGCTTCAGCATGAGCTATGCCCATGGGCAGGAGCTGCAAACACCAGAGGAGAAGTTTGAGATATGTCACAGTCACATCCCTTCTTTGCAAGGCATCTTTGACAATGTTGATGGCAGAAGGAGTGCAGCTGTGACTGTGCACAGTTGGGACAGTCACTGCAGAGCTCCTACGTTCTGGAGAGAGGCAAGAGGTGGAATATCCCTCCAAGCAGCTGGAAAAAGCATGTGGACTTGAGGAGATGCCAGAAGGCATCTTCTATCCCGGTTGCTTTCACTGAAGAACCACATATGGAGTCTATCCAAAGTCCCTCTACCACCCCAGAAAGCCTGACACATGTGCCAAGGGAAGTGTGAACATCTCCCCTACCTCTTCCATGCCACCATTCTTCCTCAGTTACACCCTCTATGATTTAAGCACTCCTCACTGGTTGACCATTGTTGGTTAACCTGACTGGTGATCTGGTGGCCTCTTCACCTGTACAAATACATTGCCACTGCTCTATCTGTACGGCCACAGTGCAGTCCCCTTGTGCCTCTGTCATCTGGCCTGGCCCCAGTGGGTGATGAACATCCCAGGCTGAGCATGCCTGGCACAGAGGGAGAGGGGTTGTCCCCTCAAGGGGTGATGACCACCCCTCTGATCTCTTAGTTTCTCCAGACAAGCAAAAAAGACTTGCATGGATGTAGATAAGTCCCCCCACTCTGTGCAAGATTTGGCCTCAAATCGTTGCCAAATTCTTCACAACTCCTTTGAAATGAGCAAAATCTGGCAGGAGACGTTGACTGTGTGCCCTGTGTGGTGTGTGGGCATTTCTGATTTCATGAGAGATAGTTGGACTAAGGGACAGGCTTAACCGTAAAAAGGTTTAAATATTTCCTAAAGCTGAGGCCCGTTTCTGATCACGTCATTGGTCCATACAGCTGGATGCTTTCCTGCATCCAGCCATGGCCAAGAAAAAAAAAAAGAAAGAACATTAGAAAATAAATTCACTCCTTGTGAAATAGAGGTCAGTAGAGCTATGCCAGGGAGGAATTTGGACCGAGATACCAGGACTTTGATACTACATTTTAAATAGTAAAAATATTTTCAGTGGACAGGGAACTGTAAGAGGTTTATAAATGCAAAAGAGAAGAAAAAAAAATGGTGCTGCTCCCCCGCAGCCTCCTAAAAATAGCAAATTACACACCTAATAAATGTATCAGCAGCCCATGAAATTGACAGCCTGAAATTGAAGAACAGACCCGTTTTGTTTGGAGAAATAGTCTTTAAGAGTGTGGAGGTGAATTAGAAAAATAGCAACTGACATTAAGAGTGCAAGATTAATTCGACCGAGCTTTAATTGAGACAGCCTGAATGAGCCAGAAAAAGAGAAAAAGGGAGAGAGAGAGGATCCCAGCTCTGTCTGGCTCCATAGAAACTCCACCTACCATGTCCTTTCAGCTGGAGCTCAAGTTTCAGCATTACATCATCCCAAAAACGTCCCTTTGGCTGACAATTCCCTGGGAGCCGGGCACTGGTGCTGCGTGCAGGGTTACGGATGCAGCCGTGGGGTCCAAATTCACCCTTTTGCGTTCGTTGCGAAGGGAGGGAGGGGTGTGCCGAGGGCTGCCCTTGGACAGCCTTCAAAACCCCTTCCCTGGCCAGATGCCAGGAACCACTGGGGACACCATCTTTTGGGGGGACATCTCCAGTGTCCCATCCTCGCACCCCACAGGGCCACTATGGAGCTGCCCCAGGTGCAGCTTTTGCTTGCGGCCGGAGGAGCTGGGACTTGCTGGAGCTCGCAGGGCAAGGGGGAAGATGTTATTTATATTTCAGAGCAGATTCATGTACTCGACAAACCCTGAAATCCCTAAGCCTGTAAAAGCATTAAGCAGGCCATCCTGACCATGAGCCTCGCTCAGGTTTCCTGGCTTAAACAAGAAAGTCCTTCTCGTAAGCAAGGAGTAAGCTCTTGCACAGGCAATATTTCAAAAGCCTTGCTACTACTGAGTAAATAAATGTGCGTAGCAGATACAATAAACATTTTCTTCTGTTCTGAAATCAGATCTGCAGATCCCAAATCCCCCTGTGCTGTGCAGACTGTAATTACAGGATATGTTAAATTTTCTTTATAGCCAGCCCTGATGGTTGTTAAGTGACCGCACCGCCCAGTACAGCACCCCTCTCTGGTCTGCTACCATTCGTAATGAAAACCAGATGTTTGTTTAAAGTTAATAATCAATACAGCACTCATCCCGAGTCAAGTAGGGCTAAACATTTGCTTAGAGAAGCCATGTCAGAGCCGCGATAAGCGGGGGTTTGGTGCAGCACGCTGCTTCGGACCCTGCTGGGGCGTGAGATAAACCATTCAAATTCCAGAGAGCGAATGCTGGGGCTGAGGCTTGATCTAAGCCTCTGCAAGTAACCAAAGCAGCTAAAATAAATGCAGCCCTGGCCCCATCCAGAGGGATCCAAGATCCCTGACGGGTGCCACAGCCATGCTCCCAGCCTGCTGCATGCTTCCAACGAGGCCAGAGCCTTGCTTTGCGCCAGCTTCTCTCTTATAAGTGTATCTGAATTGGCTAAGAACATATGCAAGGGGAAGAGTACGATGCAGTTGAAAGCCACTGTGCTGATAGGTGGTGAGTGCGCCCAGACCGCTGTAACAGCAGCAGGAGCTGGCAGAGAAGAGGGTACCCAGCATCTCGTCACAGTCAACTGAGGTCAAGGCTGAAGTTTTCTGATCTTTTTAAATTGCAGGTTAGACAGTAAATTGAATAATTTACTGCTGAGTTGGGCAGTGAGATGTAGGAGCTGGTAAGGCAAGCTTTTCATGTGGCCCACACGCTTTCTCACAGCTGGCAATATTTGAGCCTTCATCTCAGTGACTGGATGAGGAGGAAGATTATTGGGAATGCTGGTGGGAACTTCAGATGGAGATAACTCCAGCTGATCTGATCTGCCTGGATCTTTCCTAGCTGCGTTAGAGCTGTCCCAGTCCAATTATGATTTGAAAATGAATGCTGAGAGAGTGATTTGCTATTGCTCCAATACTGATCGTTGTTTGCAAACAACTGGATGGCCAAATCCTTTATGTTTCCTGTGCTGTAGGTATAAATATTTCAAAGTAGACTGAGTTATTTTTCTTCACTGTTTCCTGTTCAGCGGTCTGCTTGTCAAATGACCTCCACCATCCAGCCCAAGAGCTGAAACAATGTCATGTGATTCAGCTGCCCAGCCTGCACCCTCTCCCACCTCCACTCCCAACCCTTGCTCAGAGAGGCTTGACACCATCATATAATAAGCTTAACTGGAATACCCACCACACCTTACTTCTGCATGGCAATACCATGATGAATACAAAATGAATTTGAGAGAGTCCTGAGACCTAGTGTTTTGCCTGATGGTGGAAAAAGAGAATTCTCTTGATTTAGCTTGTTCCTTTCTGACACTAGCAGCAGAAGCCGAATGCTTGACTACAGCCTAACCCAGTGACAAAAGCCACTGCTCAAATATTCTGGTGTAAGAGACCAAAGTTTTAAATTCTAGGCTTTCCCAACCTGACAAGTAAAATGACAAGAAGAAATAATGAGGAAATGTATATGACTCACAGAATCATAGAAATTTTGGTTAGAAGGGACCTCTAGAGGTCATCTAGTCCGACTTCCCATTTGAAGCAGGACTATCACCAGCAGCGTTTTTCTGAGGCTGTCTTTCAGGGTACCATCTGTGCCCTTGCTCCATCCTTTTTTCTTTCTTCCCCCTCCCCCCCCCCCCCCCC
>WKFP01015459.1:147677-175078 GCA_011057875.1 Pterocles orientalis
CCCCCCCCCCCCCCCCCCCCCAATTTGCGTTTGCAACAGCCTTTTCAAAACCTTTTAATTTAGTTGCATATAATATCTCCCCCCTTAATTCATCTTAACTCACATGATTAGGCTGGACAGTTTCCCTGAAATTATTTTCGTAAAGGAAATGGGCAATCCCTAAACTCTTTCAAGCTTTTCTACCCTAAATAAAAGGCTTTTCTCCCTTAAGTAGGACATCTACTGACCTGAGGTGCCATCCCCACTGTCTCTGGCAATAAGGTCGTGCAGCACCTGAGCTGAAACCTGAGGAAGGACAAGAGGATTACAGTTCATAAAGTGCAGGGCAACATACACCAGCTCCACTTTTCATTGTGCGAGTACGGAAAGGGAGACACAGGACATCAGAAACACTCACATGCCAGTTCTTCTCCTGTGCTCTGCTGAGTTGTTAACTTCCCTTCTTCCTCAGCGCAGAAATCCCCAAGTTAAAGTACTCATTTAGAGTTACCCAGAAAAGCTGAAGATAGATTTGGATCCTGTTAAAAGCTGCTGTTTTGTAACAAGCCAGAATCAACCCTCTTGGCTTAAAAAAAAAACCACTCTCCATTCCACTTAAAACAGGTTCAGTAAATGATCTGTGACCAACAACAAAACCAAGTACGAAAAGCTGGATAAAACAGCCTATCTCACCTCCAAATTAAATGAATCTGACCTGCACACCATGCACACCAAAGCATTCCTAGAGCTCCATGGCTCGTGAAGGTATCAAAAAAAGGCATTTGTTAAAAAACAGCCCATTTGAAATCATACTAATGGTGAGTTTTTCTGAAGAGGATTCCTCTGCATTCCCATGCCTGTGGAGCTACAGCATCCTCCTAATACACTGCATCCTCTCTCCTTCCCCTATTCAATCAGATTCCAGCATGGAAAAAAACCTCAAAGCATAGCTCTGGGTAATGCTACAAGGAAAGTGATGACCCCAGAAGCAGTGGCCATGGGCCTGTGTCCTCAGGGGCAATTTGTGTGGCAGAGACCCCCTGCAGCAAGCTCCCAGTCTCCGTGTTGGCTTGGGGGGGGTCCCTCAGTAGAGCGGCATTGGTCCCAAGAGGGCAAGGCTGGGACCACCGTCCCTCTCCTTGGCCTTTCCCATTAGCCACGATAGGTGGCCCAGCTGCTGCGTGGCCCCAGCTTTTGCCACATGTTGTCTACAGATGCCTAAAAGCTGGGTTTTGCGATGCCTAATTCCCAAGCTTTGCCTCACGCAGCCAACTCAGCCACACCATAATGCTTTCAAAATAGCAGTCTGGTGTCAGCCTCTGTGCCAAAAAAAAGCACCTTTCCCTGGGACAAAAACCCTCCAGTTTGGGTATTCCTGGGACCTGGATGGGCACAGTGCTCCTGTTGCTCTCAGGAGAAGGCATGGGATTAGGCTGGTCTCCACTGCAACGGGATCCAGCAGCATATTCTCATCTAAAATCTTCTTTCCCTGGAAGAGATACTGCTTCTTTCTTTTTTTTTTTTTTCTTTCTTTTCTTTCCCTGGGCTTTGTAAGTAATCTTGTTCTCCACTCTCCGCTGTCTTGGCACCTTCCAAGCAAAATCTGACACTGAGGAATAGATCTTCTTTTTTTTTGAAAAATAAATGGAAATACATTTTTTGCTGCAGCCTTCCAATCCGCACAGGCGACACTGTCAAAATGCTCTGAACTTTTTTTGGAAGCAGCAGATGACTACAGCTGGTTAGCACAATTATAGCAGTTGTGTAATGCTTGGATCCTCTGTTGTTTCATTCATTCTATTCATCAAATTCTGCATTATGCTGTGGGGGAAGATCTGCCTGATGGTAAATTTACATTTTTTCCTATGTTGCTGTGATTTTTCAGAGTTAAAGGGACACTGGCAAGTGACACATCACTTTTTTTAATGTCATTTTAAAAGTTGTTTACCCTGTAATTTACAGTATCCTCTTAGAAGCCAGAAGAATGGAGACCTTGAGCAATCCTGCATTTCCTCACTCTTGTGTATTGATTTTTTTTTTTTTCACTGTGTGTTGGAGGAAGCTCGGACACTTTCTGCTTAGAGTGGTTCACAGTGGAATTAAGGACAGAAGCTACCGATTTTCACAGCGCTCCCAGAGGTAGGTAAGTATTATGTGCAAACTATTGCTATTTTACAGGCTGGAGGCAAGCAGCCCTTGCAGAGATGAGCCAGAGCTATGCCAAGTTTTGTACAGAAGTGCTTCTGTCCTAGGCAGGGGATTTTGGGATAAAAGAAAGACCTGCCCCAAAAAGTCATCCTACAAAGCACCCATCCACCCCAGAGCATGAGTGAGCCCTCCTCATCCTGCCACTGCGGTCACAGCCACCATGGTCCTGCCACCCTTGGCAGGGGAACAGCCAGGCTGGCCCCTGACATCCCCATGAGGTGTCCCAGTCCCACCAAGAATGGGGTGAGGAAAAAGGGGTACAAAGTTGACCTCTCTCCCTCACTTTATTCATTATTATAGCAGGCTGAGGTGCTGAATTCTTGCACACACCATTTTTTTATAGTATGCAATATCACGCACATTATATCAACACAGTGCCCACAAATGAGCACTGATGCTGATATTCATTTTTGATTCTGCAAAACCACCACTGCACTTGAGCTTTCTTAATTTTTTGCACAAGGTAGAAAACCAAATTCTGTTCAGTTTTCAAAAAGAAAATTGTTCTTGCTGTTCTCAGGATGGACATTCTGGGGAACTTTTGCAGAACATTGACAGTCTGTGTCTCAAGCCTTTCACTGGAAAAGTAAAGGCAAGTATGAAAAATAGTGCATTTCTAAAAGGATTTTGGTCATGTTATAACAAAAAGAAGTAGAAGGAAAATAGTGGAAGGGCATTGAAGAATCAAAAAGGGAAGGAATATAGCTTACAGATGCTGTTCCTTACTTTTTCTTCCTCTTTTTGGTCTTCCTATACTAAAAATAAACAAATGAACCAAAAATAAGATAGAAATGTTTGAGTTTTTGTAGCTCCCCTCTGTGTGATTTTTTTATTGTTCCTTTTCTTTTCTTTCTCGCCATTGTTGAATCCTTAAGACTGTACACTTAACAATTCATTTGGGTAATTAAGTTAGTGAGAACAGCAGAATTTCATTAGGCTGGAACAGAAAGTGGCTTCAATGAGCCACCAGCATTTTCACACGTTCTGGGAGGGGGTAGAAGCATGGTGTCACCCAGCATCAGCCCTTGAGCACTGGGGGACCGAGGAGCCTGAGATGAACCCTCCAGACCCGAGATACACCTTGCTGTGACGCACGAAGCAGCCGTCCTACATGGTGACAAATAATTGCCAGCAGCATTCCCGGGTTCCACTGCAATAAAGATTATTTATGCACCATGACTGCTAAGTGCTACTAAACACAAAAACAAATGACACTATAGTCTCAGACCACTAAATTTTTCTCTCTGCTGCACATATCCTTTGCTTTCCCTTTGGCTGCCTTTTTGCTAGCTGTAAATTGCATAATTCATTCTCTCGGTTGTTTTATAGTTTTGTGGTGAAATTCAGATTTATCATCATTAAATATTGTTATCACTGTTTACACAATGACGCAAACTGTCTGAAATGTGTCTCAGACTCAACGCTGACATCTAACCTCAGGAGAAGACGGGACTCTCCAGACCAACCCAGATCCAGCCTACAAGCCAAGTAATTGGGATGAAATCGGAGAAAACTATTGTAATCCTGAAAGTTGGGAGGGAGGGTCATTATGTGTTTAATTCTGCTTCTGAAAGGCAAAGGTGCAGTGTACCGTTTGCCAAGAAACAGGTCCTTTAGGGCTTTTAGTGTTACCAGTTATCAAGTACTATTTCTTTCCCTTGAAACACAAAGAAACTGAAAATACTGTAGAAGACAGGACTGTGCCCAATGGGGTGACAAAAGACCCATTTCTCCTCTGCTTTCTCTCCTCTCCTGTCTCTGGCTGTATTGTGAACTAGAAACCTTTCTGTTTTCTGTGGTTACTTCATGGCCTGGATGCTGGGGAGCTGCTCTCTGTACTCCGAGGTTTGCCATCTCCCCCCAATCCAAGACCTGAGAAAGCCACTGGTGGGGCCATGCATTGGTAACCCCCAAAACAGAGGCCATGATGCCCTGTGGTGACGGGATGCTGGCATGGTTTGTACGTCAGGAGGCACACACTGCTTCCTCCAAAACTCTCTCCACATCTTGCTGGAGCGGGTTGACCTGCGGGATGTTTCGGTTAGTCCCACTCAAGTCACACTGGGGATTAGCAGGTCTCAAGGAAAGCCGTGAAGCACTGGGCCGGTGGTCTCTCAGGCACATCTCTGCTTTGGCTGCTTCGTAATAATATCATCATGAAAGATTAAGACGTTGCAGCTTGGCAAACGATAGTGCAATAAATCCCTCTGTTTGGGGCATTTCCTCTAGCTGGTTTGTCTGTGCAGCCATTTCAGGCTGCTCTGAAATTAATTTCAACATTCTTGGAGGCACTTATCTCCCCAAAGTGAGATTTCCTGGGAATCGTCGGGGAAGGAATGAAGACAGAAGAAATACGGCTAAACCCCGGCACTTAAGACCTGAGCCCTCTCTCGTTAATGCTCTTGGTGTAAATCAGGAGAAATTCCACTTTCATCGAGGGAATTATGCCGGTGATATGCTGTCAGTGAGAGGAGATTCAGGTGTGAGTCCTTTTAGCTGTGCTTTCTTTAGTGGCTTTTACAAAAGGAGACCCCGATCCTGCAGATAGCTGTGCTCAGCTTTTGGTTATCGGAGATCTCAGAGAGACAGGAGAAGCAGCATGATAGCTCCACATATTTAGACTTTGCCATATATACAAAAGTTTCAGAATCAAGGCTTAGTCACTTCAGAAAGAAATTACAGTCATAGGCAACTACTAATTCAAAAATACTTGGAAATTGCATGTTCTTTAATGCAATTAACTGTAAATTGGACCTCATTTCTATTCAGGAAATTAGTTTTTTTCCTCACTTTCAAATAAGTACAATTCAGTCCTGAAGCTTAACGCATCTAAAAAAATATTATTTGCTGCACCTAGTAAGGCATAAGTGATGGGGACTGAAGGTGGGAAAGGGAATAGTGCAGGGCAACTGATTCAGAACAAAATGCCATCATGGAGAAAGCCATCTTGCAGTGAATACAACCAGCTGGGTGTCTGGATGCTTTGTAAAATTTTATTGTGAAATGCACAGATGATGAGCACAGCTGCAAAACATCAAGCGTGTTTATCATGATCTCCCAGAGCGTTCTGGGTGTGTTCCCCTTTGACACTATTTATGTAGGCTTAACCTAAGCTGATTTCAATGGAGACATCAAAATTGTTTCAAGGTGCATCCTATTATACGCAGGATAAGCTTCTGGCTTAAGGTTTCTCACCCCTGTCTTGTGTGGTGTTCATCAGTATGCAAAGGACAACTGCATGAAAAAGTAGCTGATAGCATCTAACTAACCGGCTGCTGTTGCTGAAGCTAATAAAATACTTTCCTGGCACTCACACAAGTATTAAAAAAGGGATTAAGCAGATTTTTGGGATGGAATTCAGGCTGAAAAAATCTGTAATCCATCCTCTGTGCCTAAACATTACAACTGCCTTCAAGCAACAGGCTTGACTCTTCCCAGCGTTAATTATTTTACCTGAGTTCAGGTCCCTCCGACCGTCACGCTGGTGCAAGGTTAGAATAGCCCAGCTGAGAAGCAGTTTCCCCATGTGGTGTGCCTCACCTGCTTGTGGTCCCAAAAATTTATATGTGGTCACCTGCATCCCATCACATACGATGATCACACACGAGTCAGTCAGACTGTTCACAGGCATCAATGTTGTCGTGACTGTGGCCCCAGCCTGTTCCAAATTTCCTCAGATACATTGCTGTAAAAAAAATTAAAAATAATAATTTAAAAAAAAGTTTTCCTGTGTGTTTTATACTTCTTGATTTTTGGCAGGCAGTGAAAGCCTCAAAATACTCTTAAGGAAGCTGGTTTTGTAAGTTCCGGCTGGTGATGGGAGGGGAGAAGGGGAGCGAGAATATCAAGTGAGAATAGATACTGATACCTACCTGCCCAAAGAGAGACTTTACATTAGGAATTCAAGAAGTAGCTGAGGAAAAGTTGTTCTTATGAAATGAAATTACACAATTATTAAAAAGCTAAAAAAATTTTTGCTATAATTAAGCTACGTTTCTGGAGGAAAAAAAAGTAATTAAACAATGATATTAATCTTAACAGCAACCCCCCTTTCCCTCACTAAGACCTGTGACAGCTTTACTTGGTCTTCATTAAGCATTTTCAAACAGTTCATTGCAAACAGTGTCTGATATAACTGTGGAATCCCTGTAGCGCTGTCACAGCTGCAGTGTCAGGTTTTAAGAGTGAAGGAGCACTGGGAGAGACACTGTAATCACTAACACAGGTCTCAGGGCTGTTCAGATTGAGCTGTTTACATTGCACTTAGACGAATGTTTTTCTCCCCTCTGAGATTCACAAACTGCTTAACAAAAAGTCACGACACCTATTTTTTCACATCAGGAGCTGAAATGCAGAATACGGAAAGGTTTACAAAAAACAGTTTGTTACAGAGCTGGGGTTAGAAATCAGGTCTTCTAAATAACTGTCTCCTACCTCAGCAGCAGAGACAACAGCTTCCTCCCTATTCTTCCAGGGTTGCACAGAGAAGGACTTTCAGTTCTTCTGGTCCTGAGCATAGCTCCTTCTGGAGGAAAAAGCCATATTCCCTTCAAAGCATCCCAGCCCAGCTCACTGCCACTGCTATGACAGACATTGTCACACAACAGCCCTTCGCTAAGGCAGGTCATGGAGCCAGGCTGCATGCGAAGCCCATTAATGGCAACAGGCTGCAGGTCAGATCCGTGCATCTCCTTGCTGCCTGCTTGTGATAGTACTGCTGATCACAGAGTAGTAAAAAACTAAAGGCAATCTCTGGTTTTGCTTCAAAGCCTCTTATTAAAGCATTGTAAAAGTTTGAGTGCAAAAGGTGTATTTCTGTCCTGTCATAATTAATATTTTATATTTCTGTCTTTGCAAAGTTGTTTTTACAAAGCCAGATATTGGTTGGACCCCAGCAGCTCTTATCACAAATCAAATTTTGCATTTATTTGCACTTCTGTCATTGGAAAGGAGAAGGTTTTATTAATAGCGGCACTAATGTCCGTATCTGGAATTCACTTCTGGATTGAGAAACTCCTGTGCCAGCGTTCAGCCAGGAGTGAATTTTATGGTCATGTTATCAGCTCTGAAAACAGGAGATTAAGCAACAGCCGCTGAAGTGGTAACAGATTTTTAACTCTATCAGAATCAGTTGCCTACCCCTCTGTATTCTTTCCCTGCAATATCAATCTCTCATATTTGAAGGCTTTCCCAATGAAAGAGAACCACCACATAGCATTATTTGTAAAACAGCTCTGTCCTGAAACACGATAGTGCATGAACTCGGCCTGACAATTTATGAACTCACAGCTAAGCAAGAAACAGTTCCCCTGCAGCCCAGGGAAAATGTACTGTAACACGCTAAATCTCTTTTTTAAATGTGAAATCATATTGCCATTCAGGTTTGTGGCTTTCTTAAATGTGGTTGTGCTCAGAGAAACGACTATAAAAATGACACACTTTTACTCAATGGATCTGCTGTCTTCTGCAGGAAATTTGAGTCAGATATGTTTCATTTACTGACAAAAATAATACCTTGTTTTTGTATTTTCTACTCTGCTAGCAGCATAGAAACTATACAGCCCTGGGAAAAGTAGCCAGCTCTCCTCTGGTTCACGCACCATCAACAGTACTGGTAATTAGTTTTAACCACTGAGTTTTGATTGCCTGTGCAAAGAGATTAGGTTGACTTTCATAACCCGGGTTGGATCTACAGAGCTACTGGCTAGAAAAACTGGGACACGTTTTCCGCTGATACGCAGCTCCCACAACTGCAGCTGGCAAGCTGACCCTCTCTCTTCTCACTGCCTGCCCTCCTTCAGCAGGGATCTCTGCTTGATGCAGACTCGGACCTGGCACATGTCCCTGCACAGGAGGATGGATTACACCCCGAGACTGACAATGTGGCCACCCTACCGCCGCCTCCCTCCGGCTGGGTGAGAAAATGCCTTGCTTGGGAGCTCGGTACCCAAGAGGATATGCATTCCTGGCTCGCTCCAGCTGCAAAACAAAATACGTGCCCATGAACCACTGGGAGAACTGGCTGGTAGATCACGTAGATGTCAAATGCTGGGGTAAAACAAGACTCCAGCCACCAGCAACTACACAAAATGACCATGAGCCTAATTAAAAATGAGCTGTGCAACAGTATGGGAGGCAGTTGGTACTAAGGGAGGATGAATAACCCCCCTGAGCCATGCCATCCTTCCCGCTGACGCAGCCTTGCCATCACCCCCCCGGCTGTGAGCGCTCTCCCACATCTGCCATGCATTCGGCTATTTTTAGAGGGATTTAGCCAACAGGTGGACTGTGCTGCCAGTGTGTTTCATCTGGTCCTGGGTCATTTTGTTTACAGTACCAAAGCAAGTCAAAATTAAATTATCCCTTCAAACAGTTTCCAGATTACATGATCTTCTAGCTGCAAATGAAAGCCATGCTGTCACCCAACAATCCAGCTGTTTGTTTGCAGCACTGGAAATAAGCATGCTGAAAACAGACAAGAAAGCTTTCAAGTTGGTCCGTTGTTCGCCGCGAGAGATGATGAAGCTGCAATTGCCTCACATTTTCCAGCTAAACCAAAGCAGGAAGCTCCCATCCTGATGGCCTGAGTTACAGGAAGGGCAGTTCTGCATGAAAAATTCACATTTGTCGCAAGCAATTACATTCTACATGTGGTATTTTGTGTGGAGAACATGGCAAGCTGACTCTGCAAAGCTGAACATCAGTACCCCCTCCCGTGAGGTCAAGGAACGGTATCAATGTTTGCCAAACACCTTTGTCGACTATACAAGGTTTTGCAATTTCTGTGTAAGGTGTACGTATGTCTGCATGGATCTGCTCTTATGTGCTGTGATCAATTACTAAATTAAGATCCTCTACAAAACATTCAATCTGTAACTGTATTTTCCCTTTCTGGTGATTTCATGCAGTGTTTGACATTAAAAACGGTTGTCTTAGGTAGCTAACTCCGCTTGTCCCTGATATTTCATTATGACAAATGGGATGTGTTTCCATCACTTATTGTAAGATCAACACTGAAGCCAAGCAAGTGCTGGCTTATTTATTGTCAGCCAGGGGATGGATGGTCTTAAGTGCCTCCCTTAACAGCGATGATTCCTTAACAAAGACTCTACTCACAGATTGAAGTGTCCGTCTCAGTTTTTGTCCATCAGTCCCTCAAGTTTTGTTGATCACCTGATTGTGATTGTACACAAAATTAGTTTATTCTGGCTGATCCAAATACAGCAGTAAAATAATAAGAATTTTTTCTTTTTTTTCTCCCTTGTGAGCACTCTTTAGATTCATTTTCCTCCCTTGATCTGAAAGCACCAAGCGTGGTTGTGTGGTCCTTCTTCCCTCTCATTGCCTGGCATTTACACCAGCCTGCCAGGGGAGCCTGCATTAGCAGCCCTGCCACCATCACCGATAAGCCCTGACCCGGTGTTGTTTGTACTCCTCAGTCACCTTTATTTGTTCAAGAGGCCAGACAAGGCAAACACTTGTGATGCCTTGTTTATTCTGCAGCTTTCACTAGAGCATATTAAACTCATCATTACTTTATATAAGCTTGAGATAGGCTTTTTTTTTTTTTTTTTTCTGGCAAGTGTTGACAGTAAGTAACAGACACTCTGCCACAAGGTAACATGTTTATACACTGGTGCGAATGCCTGGTGGATTTTATCCCTGTAAAACTACCACAGATAAAGAAGCTACTATCAGATAAGTGACTATAATAAATGGCCACAATTAGTGCTCTGCTGATGAGACTACTCGGTGGTCTCTCTGCTCTGTTTTGGACAAACCCCAGGCTCAGCTTGCTTAGTATAAATGGAGACAAGGACCATTTAAAATAACACCAGCCTCTCCTGATTTCTGGGGGCGTTTTACCAAAATACCTCTGTTAACTGAATTGAAATCTCCCTGTATTTATCTTCAGAGAATGTGCAAATGGGAAAATCAAATCAGAATAAAATAAAGATGTCCATTTACGCACACACATACACACAGAGGCTACTTGCAGGTTTCCCTCATTTTTAAGACTTTAGGTTTAACTGTGGCTTTTGGTCCCAGATGGCACCAGCACTCACCAGCCTTTCCTTTCGATGTCACTAGAAACAACAGTTTCAAACCTTGATAGTAGTCCAGAGGACCTGATACATCTTCAGGTGTCTACTCATAATCTGTATATATTATGTCCACATGGCATTTAGTGCCTCTCTGAAGTCGATGGACAGACTCCCATCAAAAGTTATGTCTCTGGATGAAATCCTTTACCTTGAACAACCAAAGCTCTCCCCAAAACGACCAACCGTCATATACAAGGCAGCAAGACACCACCACCGCCCCCCGCATCTTTGCCGTGAAGAGAATTAGAGAACTTCAATAAAAAAGGCAGCACCAACCCCAGGACTGTACAGAGCCAAGCCCCACCAGAGCGGAGCTCCATGTCCTCCTGGTACCCACGAGTAAAAATAATCACCCCCAAGCCATGCTGCAGGGCTGTAGCAGCAAGAAGAGGCTGTTGTATCAGCTGCAGTCTAACCTTGTTTCTCTTCATTAGCAGCTCTTGTTTGTAAAGTAAGCTTATGCTGCTTCATGAAGTGATTTTTTAGTCACTGTTTTAAAGGCATCCCCGTTGACATCCAGTCGGATCTCATTACAGCCAGGATAAGAAATGAGACCCTATAATTTAAGCACTTTTGCTGAAATGTCTTTAAAAGACATTTATACCCTTTCATAGCCTAGTTATTTATAGAATGACAGGTATTTACAATGGACTGCTTTTACACATAAATATGTGTGTGTATATATATATGTACATACTCAAATACATATACATATGTATATATACATATGACTGTGCTGAAGAGATATTTCCGACATACTTTTACTGTCATTAAAATAATGATAATAGAAAAGCTCAAAAGGATTAGTTGTGAAACACGGGCTGTAATCCTCTTGAGCTATTTTTGATCTGTAACTCCACATTTTGCTTACATAGTATCACGATGGCCCCGTCCAGCATGGCTTAAGACGTCCCCTGGTCTATCTTCTACCCACTCCTGAAATGCAGTGACTTTTTCAGAACCAGATAGTGAAAAAAGTCTTTGTGTAAAAGCATGCTCCTACTAGGGTTTACACTTCTCCCTGATTTAGTATTTCCTAGTAGTTTTAGGGGAAATTTCGTTGAATGGTAGAGGAACCCCCACATACACACTACACACCAGGAATTAGGTGCTTGTGTGCAGCGGCGTTTACGGTGATTCTTTATACTCCCGTTGCTAGAATATCTCATAAACTCAGAAGTTACACATGCACCAGTGTGTTTACCTTTTCATGAGGTTAAATCTGATTTACTTGACCTTTGAAAAATAGGATAATTCTTCATGTTGAAAAGACCATGGAGTCCAGATTAAAGGAAGACTGTAAAGTAGTTTAAGCCCCAAATCTGAGCTGCCTTTAACTATTATTATTATTATATTATAATATTATTTTTATAATATTATTATAGCTATTATTATTAACTATAATTTGAGGACAGAGTTCACTTAATTCAGCTAAAAGCCAATATATGATATCTGTCCATCTATGCCATTTATATATGTGTGTTCATGGACTTTTGCATGTATTAAGCCCCAGGTCTCCCCAGTGGAAGAGTGGTTCTGGTGAGATAACACATTGTTATAAGTTGCTCTAGTGCAAGCACTGCTTTAAGATGCTGCAAAAAAATCCATGTGGTGCTTTGCAACAGAAAGGCAATAATAAAGATTTCAGTGTAATTACACTGGTAAGAACTTCCTTAGGGTCTTAGAGCAGAGTAGGTCATTTTCCCTCTGATAATTTGCCTGCACAAGTCACCATTTGTTGTTTTGTGTTTGTGTTTGTGTGAATGGGTCATGTGTATGAGGCGGAAATCTTGTCTGTATTAACTGTTTACAACAATTTACAAATTTCCTTAAGTGCCCCTTGACCTGCTGCACATTTGCAAGCCATTGCATTGTGCAAGTTGTGTTGTTATACCAAGCCCATTGCATTGTGTCTGGTCAGCGAAGGATACAATTAGCCAGTACAGTAGGAATCACAAACATACAAATCTGGTTCCTCTGCCAGGAATTACCATGTAGCCCAGTTTAAAATCAGTTTTAGTTTTCACCACAACCATGCACAGGAACTCACAAATTCAAAAAGCAAACAAATGGGAAAAATCAATAAGAAAAACCAATTAATTTCCCTCCAGCCTGGCCTGGAGGTGGATTACATACCAACAAACGTGGAAAGTTAATAAACCCATTTATTTCAAAGTATCAGTTTCACCTGTGAAAAATGAGCGACAGATACTTATGCAAGACCCAAATCCCTTTATCTGTGGCGTCAAATCTCATTCAAAGTACACAGTGGTATTACCAGCCTGCAGGTACTTTAAATTTCAAGTGAAATGATCAATTCAATTGAAGCATACTTTTAAAGGCTAAAGACTCAGATCCATATATAAGTATTTCTGAGTCAGCTTTCTGCAAAGCCATGTTTTAGTAAATTAAACAGCTATTAAATGCAGCTGTTAGAAATAGCTGTATAGAAATTAAAATAGCTATTGCGTTCCTCAAAAATACCTCCTTAAATCACAATTCAGGAAAACATCATTCACCTTAATGGAGAACCACTGTAATGGAGCAAGAAGCAACTTGGAAGTGGGAGCAGCAAAGACGGAAAGACATGGTTCAAGTTCCCCCTCGTATTTTCTTAGGAAGCAAAACTATCTTTACATAAGTAACTCACACAGTTCCAGCCAGATCCACATAGTTTTAGACCGGACTTGGTTCAACCTCTCCTCTCTTCTTTTTATATTAAAAAAATCCCTAGGAAAAAGTGTGTTTGGCAAAGGTGCATACATACATCTTAAGACACATAAAGAACTATATTAATGTCAGTGGCTGGACTAATTTGTTCTTATGGGGGCTTAGAAAGGATTCCTACACTTAGATCTCTTTCCTAGAGTTTATAGGTATTCACCGCAACCTACTCAAGCCTGCAGCCCAGTTTGAAACCTGGGCTAATTACAAAATGTAATGAAATATCCCATTGCATCAGTACAGTAGTGGCACTGTTTGGCTTGCCATAACTGCAGGCTTTAAAAAACGGTGGTCAGAGAGTCATGCACAAGCCAGGCTAACCAGGGGAGGTGAAGTGTCCGTTTCTCAGGACCAGCCTGGTTAATCTGTTCTGTTGGCTTTGATTCTCGGCCTGGTTTTATACCAAGAAGTGTTTAAAGTCAGTCAAATGTCCAGTTGACAGATTGCAAATGTGACTGAGTTTAAACAATAAGTAAGTGTCCACAATATTTACTTGTGCTCCAGAAGCTTTCTATATATAAAAAAAAAAAGCCCAAAGGCTGACTTTCCCACTCTGCTCTGCGGCTGATTTATTAACTTCCCTGTTTTCATCAACATGTTCAAGTTGCTAAAACCCATCCTGTTAAGCCTAATGTGTCTGGCATTCATCTTCACCTCAGTACCATCTGCAATAACAACCAACAGATCCCCAATTAACGGCTGTAGTGCCTCCCCAGGAGTATCCTCCAGTTAAAAAAAAAAAAAAAAAAAAAAAAAAAAAAGAAGAAGAAGAAAAGGATGCACAGCATGAGCCTACCTCCAATTTGGGGCAATCTCTTGATCCCATTTTCCTTGATAATCACAGTAAGTTGTTGTATTGCCTGCACTTTCATTTCCTAATGGGGAGGTCGAAGGGGTTTCAAGGGTCCTCTGTTTTAATGAGCTCTCCACATGGCAAGTAACAGAGGTTTTTCCTGTTCCTGTGGGCAGTATCTGTTCTCTTTATTTCTGCAAAAGTGAAATTAAGCTATGAGTATTGGTTAAACACTTACAAAAGTGTCCTACAGACGTCTGCCCCGGTGAAGCTCTGTGTGTTCAATGACATTTGCTTTCTACAGCTTCTTCTACATTCCCTTCTTCACCTCTCTTGGTGGAAGTACTGCTTTGCTGACCATGACAGGAGGGAACAGGGCATTTTTCATCACTGTGCCTGCGAATGAGCACCTGAAGTAAAATTCACCCCATCATATTCATACTCAAAAATTTTCTCTGAAATTTCTTAAGAGGACAAACCCTGACGTGGAGTAGTGTCTTCAAGAAGGACTGCCAGAGGCTGCCTGGGGTGAGTGTAAAAGCAGAGTGAGTGCATTAAACACTCCCTCCCTTATTCTCTCCCGCCTCTCCTCGCTTCTAATACTTCCCGTGCCGCCTCTCCTCACTTCTAATACTTCCCGTGCCTGATGTGTTCACATGTTTGGTGACCCTACACAGATTCCTGACATGAATCAGTTGCTTCCCTTGAGTTTTGTTACCTTCTAGCATCTACCACACCCTTGGAAAGGGATTGTGCAGCTCATCTTCACCTTTCGTTGGCCTTGATCTTGGCTCATGTTAGTTTCATTTGATGGACTCTAGGTTGTACATAGGAATACGTGTCTTTATGAGTCCTTTCACATTTATTTATTGAAGTGGGAGGACTGAAGTGTAGCTTTAGTCACTCACATGATCCTCAGGCTTTCTAAAAGACATGAAGAGCAGAAGAGGAAATGGCAGTTACACCATGTGAGACAGTGAGCATTATGCGTTTGCTCCACAACTAGCTGAAAAAATCACTTTTAAATAAGAAAATTGCAGACATTCAGCCCCATGCACAGATATCCTGCAAATAGAAGAGGGAAATCTAAACTCTGAAAGTACTATGCTGTAAGTAGTTCTGCATGCAGGTCCATTAGTAACAAACATGTTGAAGGAAGTAATTATTGTGGTAAATTTATTGACAGAGCTGGAAAATCCCTTTGTATCAGTTCTCTCATTCTCTTCACTTTTTGCTTTGTTCTGCACACACACAGTCTTACCTCTGATAATTTGGGCTCTCGAGGCTGAGGCAAACTACATAAGAACTGCAATGACAATCCTAAAATGAGGTAGAAGAGCTGACACCTCAAAAAAATCTCCAGACCTGTTGCTTTAGTAGTTTTACCTAAAAAAAATAATAATAATAATAATAATAATTTCACAAGCATTCTGAGAAGGAAAGGTGTGAAAAATATTTCATAGGTGACTGGAGAACTTCAGTTGCGAGACATCAGAAGCCTGCCTCAGTGGAGCTCAACACTTTCTGAGATCTTAAAAGACATTATTGCATGGGAAAGAAAGAGTGGGAATTCAGCTTATCTAAATTTGAAAGGGAGCATCGGTATTGTTTACACCTGTTTCTGACTTTATCAGCATGAAATCTAGCCACTAAGATGTGGTTAGATTCTCTCAGAATCATTTGTAGTAAATATGAGTCTAAACACCTATAAGTGATAGGGATATCCTGTAACTTAAGTGTCTTGGCACATAGCTGGGAGTGTGCATTACAGCCAGGTTTTCAGACATACAGAAAACTGACAAAATGCAAGACAAGAGAGTTATGATTGAGGTGGAGACTTCCCAAGCATTAACAGTATAGGAGTAAGTGGGAACTAGATAGGTAGAAAACTGCTTTACAAAATGAAAATGAATTATTTGGGATAGGAGCATTTCACACATGTGCCGGGGGCCTCTGATAAACAGTCTGAAATGGGATAACTGAACCCAGGCTGCAGCATTTGTGGATAAAGTCAGTGATGATGGGTTTTGTGACAGGATTCATGACAATTTGGATTTTTGAGCACCTTGAGATCTGATGAAAAGCACAAGAAGGGAGCCAAGCTTACTATTATTATTATTATTATTATTATTATTATTATTATTATTATTATTATTATTAGCAATATAACAACACCGACATTGTTATGAGTGAATCAGCAGATGGCAAATGCCTTTCAGTGAAGGCAAAGGCAAAATAATGTGTCTGGTAGCAAGGAGTGAAGCTAATGATTATGTGCTAAATGAAACAGCCATTCAGCATGCTGATCAGGAAAAAACATTTGGGAGTCATTGTGGAAAAAACATGGAAATCATTAGCCCAGTTCAGAATAGCGGGAAAGGTAAAAGCAAAAGAAGTTGTGTTGTACCTGCAGCATGCTCTATCTGGGTGCCTTATTTCTGAGTTCTTCTTGGTGTTTTCATTGTTGTGTTTTTTGCCAGCCAAAGCTGGAGGAGAGGAACCCCTCTGACACCAACCCTACAGGAAAGGCAAACCAGCCAAAACACTCAGCAGGACCAGGGGGAGGTGTCAGCCTGGCCACCCCCTCCCCATGGTGTGAGACTGTGTCCTCCAGTCCCACACCACCCCAGACAAAACGCCTGGATGTATGCAAGGTGGACACCAGCAGGAGCTGAGTGGGCAGCCAGCGGGAGCCACACGGACCCCCTTTCTGGCAGGGGGGACACACTCCATTTCTGAGCCAAGAGGGATGGGTGAAGCTCCTGCAGAAGAGCATCCTCAGGGGAAAGCAGGACACAGGGCTGAAGCCAGAAGGGCAAGAAGTGACAGTGAGAGAATACCAAAGGTGATTTTTAACTGTGTGACAGGGATTAACTACACAGCATTCAAAGGGATTATAGTACAACACAACTGCTCCAGCCCTAGCTGCCCACAGCAGCATTTTGTAACAAGCCTTTTGGACCGTCCAGGCTAGAACCCAAGCCATTAGCACAGAGGAGGATAGCTTTTGTTTGCTTTTCTCCTAGTTCCTTTTTTTTTTTTCAAGTGGGCTCTATTGCTAGAGTGTAAGAGTGCTTCACTCCTTTTAAAACAGAAAGGTCTGAATCCAGTCATCCTTTAGTGACTCCCTTGCCAGCCAGTTAGCCCACAAAAATAAGCAAATTGGAGAAAGAAGTCAGAGCCTAAGCCTTTTGTGGGAGATTGATTGTAAAGCTGGTGGCAACATGACAAGCTGATTTGTGGTGGCTCCTCATAGCTTGTTTGAACTGCAAACCTCAGCCACATTTATTTATTGTATCAATACAGATTTGTCACAACCAGCCTGAACATAAAGACTGGTGTCTCCTGCCCTGACAGAGGAATGCCAGGTGCAGGGAGAACGCAGGTATGTGTTTGTGCATGGATGTGTGTGCACGCATGCCTGTGAGACACTCCATGTATCCCCTCCCAAATTCCCCAGCAAACCTCTCTGCTGCATCCTTGCGTGCTGGATCAGGAGCTCGGCTCACCGCCACATTTGGTGACAACGCAGCTTTCCACCACGTCACTGGCCTGAGGCTCTGCGGCTCCTCCACAGGGACCTGGACCCCTTTGCAAGGCTTAATACCCTTCACTGTCATTTTTTCCAGTGATAGCTGGAGCAGCTGTTTCTTCTTCCTCTGTAGCATGTGGGTTGCCAGAAAGCCTGCGGGGCCCACCAGCTAATTTCCATACTTGGATCTGGGTCTGTATCTGCATCATATTTTCTTGAAACAGTAGTCGCATAGCGGGTCCCTCTACCTTCTACACAAACGTGATTTAATGTCTTCCTCAGGAGCAGTGAGCTCGTCTGCTATAACACGAAATCATAAGAAGGATTGGCTCTTCTCTTACTAATGTAATCACTTTAGACTAGTTGATACGTCCTGTATACAGCTTATGGTGTAGAGTTTTATTGCATATTACTGCACCTCCATATAAGTCTAAACCGGTCATAAAACATAATCACTTACTGAAGAAAAATATATATTAACGCTGCTGAAACTAGGACACAAAGTGATTTTCATAGCAACGGATAAATAAAGGCATTGGCAGAAGTCCGGTTCTTTTGCACAGAAAAATGCAGATAAAAGGGAAAGCATTATACCCCTCCTGCATCTCTTTCTCATCTTTTACTCCTTCCCTTTGCCTTCAGAGTATCCCATCGGCCATGAGCAGAACCACGATATTAACAGTGCTGGAAGAACTGCAAACTTCTCGCTTGGTCCAGCACCTCTGCTGTTACTGAGGAGCTACGGATCCATGGGAAAAACAACCTGTGACTCCAGTGGCAGCCTTGGAAATGTTTTTGTCATTTTTCTAAGAGACATCAGCCCACTAAGAAAATTAATAATGTTGGGAAGCCAGACTATACTGTACCTACCAAACTGTGTTCTCTGCAAGTACAGAGAACTGAGGCAGCCTCTGATGCTGAGTAAAGCTTGTCTAGACACAAAATTAGATCAGGTTAAAAAGATTACTGTATTTCTGCTCTCTTCTGTTTATATGGCTCACATCAACACAGTGTTTTAGTGCGTGATGTCTATTTATGTATTTAACAGTTGTTAAACAGCTGTGCAAAGCACTGTCTGGATATTTTTATTTCAGTTCAAAAGTGAGTCAAAGTACAGTTATATGTATTGTATGATTTAAGAGCAACCTAAACGGCCCAAATTTAAATTGAAGTAAGTACGTGTCCAAGCCTTTTCGTAAGGTTTAGTTTTACTACTTTAAAATCACACCTTAATTTAAAACATACCCACATCCCAAATCCAGTCTTCACCAGTATTTAAACAGCCCTTGTTTCCACCACGCCTAATGATAGGAAACTGAAGTTTGGACTTACAGGACAGGGTGCCTGTGGTGGAAAAAGGCGCAAAGACATGGTCTTTCTTGAATCCACTGCGAGTGTCCAACACTTGCACCAGCCCTCGTGTGTGGGGCAGTGGGGATGGCAGTGCTAGGGCATCACCTCCCTCCTCTCCAGCACGGCTGTGCGCAGGGTAGCTTTCAAACTCGTGGCAAACAGGTCTGGGAAATGACCCGGCTGGGAAAAAAAGAATGAGGGAATCAAGAATAACATTATCTGCCTAATAAAAATGACTTCTCTGTCCTCCTCCAGCACCCATACATATGCAGACATGACAAACCACGGTATTTTATTTTGGGAAAGAAAGAGTATTTCTGCTCCTTTTTCTGTTGGTTTCCACATCTGTTTTTGTTTGGTGTTTTGCTTGGTTATTTGGATTGTTAGGCTTTTTTAGACTGAGGGGAGTTAAGTAAAAAAGCCACTGGTTTATTTTCAGTGTCAATCTTTAATAGAAAGCTCAGTGTGATGCAGATAATTGGAGAACAGGAGTGGCAGGACAGCTCTGGGTGAGGGATATGGGGGGGAAATTACCATCAGATAACACTGCCGTATATTGTTTCTTAATATTTATTGCACCATGTTGCTCAAGGGCCTGGAAATCTTTCAGAGAGAGAGAGAGCAAAACATCAGCAGCAGTGGGGTTTTGTGGCTGGTGGGTAGTGAGGAGGGTAGTTATTGCATACTTCAGTGAGTAATCAAATGTCAGTCAGACTCAACACTGGGGAAACTGTTTCCACGGAAGAACCAGAGCATCTTGGGCCTCTAGCAGTTGGTTAACATACCAATAAATAAGTATCTGCTCCCAGCCAAAGAGCCCTAAAGGGTTTGAAATGCAGAAAGAAGAAGCTGGGGACTTCTAATGCAAATCCCCATTGCTGGTAGCCATGAGATGAGCTACCTCCCTGGTCTGTACTCAGCTCCAAGCCTACCCCAAGCTCCTGCAGGGTCAGTCTCCCCTCTGACCTTGTGCCTGTATGAGACACATCACAGCAAGGCACGCTCTTCTCCTCTTGTCCCCCATGCACCATCCCTCCAATGGATCTCGGGCTGTGTGTCTGTGCCTCTGGAAAACACAGGGCAGGTAGCTAAAGACCATCCTTCAAACATGGGACACAGAGTGCTTGCTGGTCCACCCACCCCCACGCCTGGCACAGTCAGCAGCTAAACAGGTCAGCCTCCATCAGGAGAAGGAAGAAACACTACACGGGGAAACACTGAGTATGGACTGAACAGACAAGTTGGGAAGCAGAAGCTAGAAGGTTACATCTGCAAACGTGGAGGAAACCCAGACTACCAGGGCTCTTCTTGGCTTCAGTTCCTTCTGTTGCTTGCTTGGTCTTTCTGCGGTGTACCAGCCCTTATATACCCATAGCACATCACTACAGTAGGAGGAGCAATGGCTTCCAGCAAGAAACCCTGAAGGAGGCAAGGTGCCCCATGGCCACTTGAGCAGTTCCGCTTTTCACACCTCACAAGCTCTGTCTAACCTGGCAAGTGCAGCCCACAGGAAGGCTTCAGCCATGCATTCTGCAGACAGGCAGGCTGAATCACACCATGACCTACCAAAGCCTTGACAAGCCAACAAAGCAGCCAAGGCTGTGATCTCCACCTCACAACTTCCACACTGTCTCCCAACCTTGGACCCCTACACAAGGGTAGGGGTGTTTGGCTAACACAAAAATAAACAGTCACAAGCTCCTAGCAAAGTAGATCTGAGTGGTTTTCAATTGCAAAAGGCAGACCCCAAAACTACTTACGTAGACTCATCTTGCTGATAGCCATGAGGTCCTCCCTTCATCTGAATAATGCATCTTACATGGAGTCCTTCACAGTAGGACAAGTTTATAAACATTTGCAGGATAATTTCCAGCAAGGCTACAGTAGAAACAAATTTGCCAGAGCTGGAAAAATGAATCTGTCATCGCAAGATCAGTATTTGCAAGTAAAAGTGTTCAAGTTTAGCTTAGGAAATTGTTTGCCTTGGCTTCAAGTCTGTCACTTTTAATGGATATTTTGTATTTCAGAGGCATAGAAGTGAAGGAGTGCATTCTTCCATCAAGATTTCAACAACCCCTGGCTTTGAAAAGCCTCAGACAGCCCATCTTTACTTTTTTTTTACTGTACATGTGTAAAAAATGGCATGATCTCTACTATAAAAAATGGCACGATCTCTACTATTTCAACAGGTGGCTTTCCACTGTAATGTGCCCCATGTGCTGCACAAGCCTTTGTTGTGGTCTTGCAGTGAGGCACGTCCACAAGCAGAGTAAGCTCAACCCTTGTACATTAACAAGGACAGTGCAACCCAAAAGTCAAAGTTTTGAAAAAATGATACCAAGTAAATGGCTCCATGCTGGAAACAAAAAAAAAGAAAAAAACAAAAAAAACCAAGCAAACAAACCAAAACAAAACACAGCAGCTGAAAGCTGGATTCATTTCACGCGCCTGAGTGAGAGCAAACTGAATCTGTCAGTCAGCAAAGGGGAGCTACAAGGAATTGTGTCTCAGGAACACTACACTCCTCCATGGATGGGAATGTTTTATCTCAGTCAAACATGGGATACCTACGCATTTTTCATGTCATGTTCACAGGTAGTAAGAGAAAATTAAATCAGTCATAGAAAAGAAGGCTCCGAGGAAACCAAATAGCAGCCTACCAGTACCTGAAGGGGGCCTACAGGAGAGATGGGGAAACACTCTTTACCAGGGAGTGTAGCGATAGGACAAGGGGTAATGGTTATAAGCTGAAAGAGGGCAGATTTAGACTAGACATTAGGGAGAAATTTTTCACTGTGAGGGTGGTGGGGCACTGGCCCAGGTTGCCCAGAGAAGCTGTGGATGCCCCATCCCTTGAGGTGTTCAACGCCAGGCTGGATGAGGCTTTGAGCAACCTGGGCTAGTAGGAGGTGTCCCTGCCCATGGCAGGGGGGTTGGAACTCAATGATCTTTGAGGTCCTCTCCAACCCAAACCATTCTATGATTCTATGATAAGGTTTGTAATAAAGAGTGAGGATGTATCACTCCATCATTGCTACCTCTCTCAGCTAACAAACATTGCATCATCAAGGATCACAAGCATGAGGTCATTACCTGAGATAAACCTTCTCCTATGTCCTCTTAGGCATTTCTGATCAACCTCACATTTCAAGGGACAAAATGAATCTGAAAGAGGAAATAAAATTGTTCCTAGAAATGCTCTTTTACTGAAGGTGCCTCCTGTCTTTCAGCCTAGTGGTTTCAGAGAGGAGCAGTTCAGCCTTCTCTTGGAAATGGTCACCAATTCACATTTGGCAGCTCTGGACACCAAACCCCTATGAACCAGTTCTTGCACACATCTAGTTAGTAACAAGTCAAAAGCTTTCACTGCACTAGGGGTGGGCTTGGGAGAGCTAAAGCTGATGTTTTCAACATAAACAATTCAACATGACAGTGCAACAGCAGATTAATAATTTCTCAAGAAAATGTGTGCAAAGCCCACTGCTGGTATCACAAGGAATATTTTAGGAAACTGCTTTAAAAAAAAAAAAAAAAGACACCTATGGATGAAAAATACCCACTAAGCACTTCTTTCCTACAGGGAGGGTCCTAGGCCCTCATCTGAGTCATTTTTCTGATTGCTATTCCACACTAGCCTTTTTAAACAATGTTAGTCAAGGAATCTTACCTGCTGCCTTGTGTAATTTGCCTTTAAAAATATTTCTCATGCCAAAAAAAAAAAAAAGGATCCAAAATCAATTAAATACAATCTGTTTTCCTCCAGCAGGCTTAGTGCTATCACTTTTCCTTTTTGCCCTTTTTCTTCTTCCACCTCATTCATCGTTATACAGGTAGCAGAACTGGCAAATAGTCTGGGACAAAGTTAGGCCTAAGTAAGCCTTGCTCATGATGCATTAGCCCAGTAAAATTTAGGCCCAACAATGAAACTTCCTGAGCAGAAAGCCCCCAAATTTAGTTACCACCTTTAACAGGGCAGATCTTGCCAGGGGTTTTCAGCGCTGCAGATTCCAGTGAGTCCCAAGGTCCACACAAACACACAGATCTATTTGTTAGATTTGCTTCAACCTTTACAAAAAGTGAAGGATGGAAAGAAAGAGTGCTCTGCGTTTCTCAGGATGGGTCTTGATGTACCCAGTTTTAACAACAGGAACATCATGAGGTTGCACTGCTGCCCAGGCCAGTTCCCACTGAACCACATCGTGTTGTAATCCATCACCAGTCCTAGAATAAAATGACAGACTAGGATTTGGGAGCCTATGGAAATTTGGCCCAGGAGGGACACTTAGAGTTGAGTTTGGAGCAGTCCATAGGCCACTTACTGAAGGAGAGCTGGACGCTGGCACGGGGACCCAGCCCACATTCATTCCACCTACTCATGGGGATGAACGGCCACCGTGCTGGGTCCTCATCCATGCACCGCCAGTTCCTGTGCTGCAGAGGGCCCTCCAACCTGCATCAGCACCAACACCAGCCAGGGGGAACCCTAAAATAGCCCACTGGAAATGTGAATGGGAAGAGGGAAAGAGAAAGTCTCATTACCTTCCAGGCAAATGGCCCTTTGATATCAAATTCCCAACCTTGCCACAGCAGCCTGTCTCTGGGGTTCCGTGTGACACCAGAGGAGGCAGGGAGCAGCCACAAAATGGTGTGCAGTGACCTAGAATTGCCGCCAGTGGGTGGATGGGCTGGAGAGCTTCTTCTTGCTAATGGTGAGGCTGTGGGCCAGGTCTGGGGCTCATCCATGGAAGAGTGGAGTGCTCCAGCAACATGGGCCAGCTTAGGAGCTCATGCATTTCAGAAACACACACTAAATAAACAAGCGGACCAGGGATCGGTAACCACGGCTCCTGTAGGAAATTGATGCAATGAAAAAGTCATCAGCCCTGCTTTTTTTTGTCCATTCCTCTCATTCCTCAGATTGAATTTCTTTCCATGCCATGCTTTTCCACCACTCAACCCCCCCCCCCAAAAAAAATGTCTGTTTCCTTCAGAGCTGCAATATTGGCCACCAGCAAGGAAGAAAAAGCTGATAAAAGATGATACACCACTCTCATTATTCCATAGTTTTCTCTTGATGGATTTAGAAAGGTCCCAAATGCAAAGAGAAATTAAATCAGCAGGTAGGAAGAAAGATGCAAAGTGAAATTCAAGATGCTGGAACGCTGCTTTTCTCCGGAGGTCCTACCCTTCCCTCCGTCCGGAAGACAGGAAGGAGCAGACTGTTCATGACAGAGGAGAGAAAACTTCTGGGGGTCTTTAGGGGAAACTCAATCAAAGAAATTATTTTCCCACAGACCAGAGTTGAGCAAACCTTAATGGCTTTTTCCTGATTGAAGAATAAATCAACTATTAATTTATGACCTGAAGTGTATATAACAACTCTCCGAATGTTTTCCAGTTCTGCGAGTAGCGACGCTCGCATCCCTTCTGTTTGGGTTTGGTTCTCGACAGCTAATTCAGCTAATGGGCTGAATATTCCTCACAAAGTTTCACAGGCTACGGCTTCGGAAAAAAAAAATAATAATAATGCTTGATTTTTAAAAAAGGCCGGTCATGTGTTCCCAGGATAATATTCTATGTGTATGCATAGAGATACACATGTATTAGAGATAAAGCTAAGTGCAAGCACACGGCTAGCCGGAGGGGAGGGTGTTTGTGTGGGGAAGCAAAGGGTCCATGTGCAGGTTACTGGGGTGGGGGGAATCCTGTAGCAGAGGCAGTGCAGGGGGGCGGCTTGGGGGGGCGGGGAGTAAACACACGCCATCGCTGCCAGGACAGCCTGTTAACTGGACCTCTGCGGAACTGATAAATGGCTCTGGATCGCTTTGTTTATTTAAATGGAAGCCAAGGTTTTAATAGCAATGAAGAGCAGGCTAAATAATTTTCCGGGCTGGCTATCAAGGCGAGTATGATCTCTGAAATATATAGGCTGCATTTAAGAAACTGAACCCCACTGCGCCTTCATTTCTATACACATGCTGTTTGGGCAGCCGGTAGAAACTGTAAAATAAGATGACAATATTAGCATCTTCCCTTCGCTTCCCCTCGCTGAAAGAAAACCGCAGAGGGAACACTCTTCAAGCATTTCCTTTCTGCTCATAAGTTAATCGAGAAACATCAGGCAATCAGACAGGTTTATAGCTTTCCAGTAAAATGCAATGCAACTCACAGACACTGAGTGATTTTACAGTTACCTTTCCAAAGTGTGGCAAAACAGAACAACAAGAAGAAGACAAAACCAAAAAAATCTAAACAACGTTTGCTCCTGGCTCTCGAAGGCTGGTAATGAGGTTACAGGAGAAAATAATGTGTTTGTGACTTCCGAGCTGGCCGCCTACGGACAGAAACAACGGTAATGAAGCCACGGAACATCTTGAGCAATTTACGAGAGGATTGTGCTCAAAATATTAAGCTCCGCCACCAAAAAAAACCAAACAAACAAAACAAACAAAAAACCACACACAAACAAAAAAAAACCCACAGCGTGCAGCCGCCACTGTGTCAAAGTCAGGGCTCCATCCTGCCACGGGGGAAGGGGAGGGGGGTCGTGACCCCCCTCTGGTACGCCGTTTCGTGTTATAATAACCGAAATAAATCGATTTTTCCCAAAGGGCTTCGTGCCCTCGGCCGGTGAGAGGAGTTGCAGCCCCCCGGGAAACCGAAGCCCCCCCGGGCAGGTCCCTGTCTTGCCCCGGGGCAGAACCCGGCTGCTCTGTCCCGAACACCCCATCCCCTCCCCCCCCAATATCATCCCTTTTCCAGGTGGAAACTTTAACGCCACTTACAGCTCTGAGCCTAGAAAGAAGATGAGGGGAGAGATGTACCCCAAATAAACCCGCCTCTCTCCCCACACCTTCTTCACCCAGGCCCGTGGAAACGGCGGGGACGGGGGAGCAACCTCCCATGATCATCCACTTTAAAACACGAGTGGACCCCCCTGCATCCTTCCCCCCGCGCAATAACTCTCTCGTGGTCCCCCTCCAAGAGCTGGGGTGACCCGACTTCCTGCCCTTCCCCTGCTCAGCATCTCTGCCGCTGCTCCCCAGGGCTCCCTATTTTCAGATTTGGGAGCGATTCCTGCACCGATGCCTTTGTCAAGAAAGAAGAGAGGGACCCAGAGGGACCCCGGAGGGTTGCCGGGCACCCTCCAAATTTTGCAGCCCAACGGTACCTCCGGACCCGGCTCCTCTCGGCCAACATCGCCTGGTGCAATTTTTCTTTTCGTCTGCCTTCCCCCCCACTCCCCAACCCAACGTTTATAGCTAAACGAGTTCACAGTTTACACACAGTTAAAACGTCGATATTGTGCTTAATGGTTGCGGAGAAAAGGCTCTTCGCAGGGATCCTCATAAAAAAGCCCTTTATTTAGTTTCGAGCTTTTTTCTTGTAATCAATTAAAAGTTGGCTGTTATCTCCCGGCGCATTTAGCGGGGAAGTTTATTGCCTGCCGGGCGGATTAAGGGCGAGACAGGAGTGCACCATACAAGGCAGGGACTCCCGAGTTCCTAGATCCGAGCCTCGGATTTATAAAATATACCCCATCCATTACGTTGCCGATATCTGGAGCCAGCAAATATATACAGACTATAAATTGTCGCCGGCGGGGTGCGGGCCGGGCGCGGGGGCTCCTCCCCGCATTCCTCCCCGGGCCGGGGGGGCGCCGAGGGTGGTGGGGGGGGGTCCCCGGCCCCATCCATCACCCCCGTTATGACTCTTGCGATGTAGCAAATGGGTTGTGTAAAGAGGCAGCGTTTGACAAGGTGGCATGGTTATCCTGTCCAAATGATGCATAATATTAGTATTAGGGCTTAGATCATCGCATGCTTTTAAAATCATCACCGGCTAACTAGAGCGGAGGGGTGGGGGAGAAGAGTCCTGGGGGCTGCAGGGGGAAAAGTTTCCATGTAGATAATGATTATAGATGGTGGGATTTATGGGGAGGGCTGCGCGCACAAATAAACATGTCTACTGTAGCCGGAGAGAGAGGGGGCCCGATCCGGCCGGTGCCGTGGAGAGACCCCACCCCCGGGGAAGGGTTAAGGGAAAGAGTGACTGAGCCAAGAGAAAAAAGGCAGAAAGGGAGAAAAGCAGAGCCCCGGGCCCTGCCTTCGCGGTAAACCCGCTGCTGGTACTGGGGCACGGCCCGCGGGGTGGGTCCGCAGAGCCTGGTGACAACGGGGCCGTGAGGGAGATAAAATCCCCGCTCGGCGTGATTTATCAGCCGTCTCTGACCCCTGAATAGTTGACTTACATGGCTGGTGACACATCACCCTGGAAATGGAGGCTGGCGTGATTTGTGGCTCTACCCCCCCTCTTTTCGGCTGCTGGGCGCAGGAAACCCTCCAGCCTCTCTGTTCCCATCCAGCATCCCCAGCCCCTCCATCACCCTCAGCCCCATCCAGTGTCCCCAGCCCCTCAGTCACCCTCGATGCTTCCATCACCCCTATCTCCGCAAGCAGAGTAACCCCACCGGGCCGGGCCAGGGGTGGTCTCGGACATCCTTCTTCTCTTTTGGCCGCCGACGGAAGGCACTGGTCATTGCGGGGGCGAACGGGGGAGATGCGGACGGAGGGAGAACGGGAGATGGCAAGGAAGGCCGAGAGTGATGGCCCGGGAGCAGGCATAGCTGGAGGGGTGTGATGGCTGAAAGCCTTTGATTTGGGGTTTGCCTGGAGAAGGGGGGGGGGGGGGGGGGGGGGGGGGGGGG
>WKFP01015459.1:204310-271712 GCA_011057875.1 Pterocles orientalis
TTTTTTTTTTTTTTTTTTTTTTTTTTTTTTTTTTTTTTTTTTCCCCGAGGCCGACAAAGGAGGTGGGAAAAAAAAAATTTTTCGAGTTTTTACGAGGGGTGGAAATAGAAAGGCTAATAACCCCGAGGTGCTGCAGCTCCCTGTCCCCACTCTGCACCACCCACCGGAGGCTTGCCCGTTGGCTTTTAGGCTTCTATATGTCGTTCCGTTATACCTGTATCTGTATATATTAACCTATATATGTAACATATAAAAATAAAGAAATATTTTAAAAATCCTCCTCTCTCTCTAGGACTACTTTCCAAAATAATTACTTAAACCTCCTTACAAACCCTCCAGGGAGATGGTTTGCCCGGGTGGCGTTACTGCGATGGCTGCCGTGTGTCTCCCCCTTCCCCAGCCCCCGAGGGGGGGTCCCGCCGAGCCGCTCCTCCCGCGGCCGGCCCTGCGCAGCGCCGAGCACCCCGCGGCCCCCTCCCGCCCCAAAGCCCGTTCTCTGTCGCCACCTGCCGAGCTGGCCACGGACCAACCCCCCCCACCACCACCCGACTCAAGACAGCCCCGCGACGTGGCTCTCCCCTCCAAATTCCCCTGCTCCCAGGTCCCTGCGAGCACGGAGCAAGCAAATTTTGGAAGCCAAGGGGAAAAAAACCACAAAACCCACAAAAACCAACTAATACACCCCGCCAAGCTCGTAGTTGCAGGGTGGGCAGGAGCGTTTTGCAGATTGCCGGGGGTTTTCTGCCGGTTGTCGCCGGTGCTCCCCCAGCCGGGAGAGCTGCAGCGGGGCCGCCAAATTTGACCGCAGACCGAGTCCCCCCCCCCGCTCCGTCGGGGATCCGCAGCTGGAGGCAGGCCATAGGCGTGCGGCGCAAGGCTGGTTGGACTTCCCTCAGCTGATGGAGGGTTTGTTATCTGAAATGCTCCAGAGAAGCGCAGGCGCTGCAGACAGGAACTGCCCAGAACCACAAGTGAATGAAGTGGCTAAACTGGTGAACTCCTCGGCGTTTCCTTTCCATTGTTTCACGCGTTATTTAGTTGAATACCTGTGCCAGGAGTAGCAACTAAGGTTATGTCATTTACTGAGTGTAAATGGAAGGTGCCTGAAAACAGGCGGGATCTGGGTTCCCGTGCAGTAGGATGGGATTCCAAGTCTCCCGTGGGTGCATTTGTACTCGTGGTTCAGGCTGGGTCAGGGTGTGCTTTTGGAGGCAATAACCCCAATCCTTATCACTTGCAGTTTCGCATCATGGAGAGGGCTCAGGGTGCACCAAGCAGGAATCCACAGAGCATGGTAAAATTACTTTGATGCAAAATCCCTCTGAAATGCCAACTACAGTTGTTTGAAAACTCTATGATGTTTTCTGCATGCGAGCAGTCCCAAGAATTGTCCATATGTTGTAGCAGAACAGGTTCCACTGAATAGGTCCGTATGTTAGTGCGAATCAAACCCCGAGGCTCTGAGCTCTGGGGACAACACACCAGCCACCAAGCTGAAGACTTGTTCTCACACTGACATGTTTGCACTCTGTGTACTTCTTTCAACTGCTGGTCTGATGAAATACATGAGATCATGTGAAGCTGGTGGGTTTCAAGCGAAAATAGTTTTTGCATTCTCCCAAATGCTGTCCAGTCCCTCAAGTCCCTTCAGACAGAGGGGTGACCTGATAACACTGATTCCCCTCTGCCCCTCAGTGTCTGGCTCAGAGGTCTGGGATGTGGGAGAGCACAGCATCTTTCCACAGCCATGTTTACAGAGAAAGGGATGACCTTTCCTTCTTTTTTTTTTTGTTGTTGTATGAAAAGCTGCTGATAAATAAATCTTAAAGAAGGATCAGGGTAATAAATAGCAGCTGGAAAGAAGTGCCCCTCCACAGCCTTGGGAAAGGAGGCTGCGTTCTGAGGAGCAGCACAGTCAGGACAGTCCCTTCCTCAGAGTTTCCTATGGGCTGGAGCGGGCATGTCCTGCCCACTGTGATGGTTTCCCAAAGACCATTTTTAGGCATCTGATGCCGAGCTGGGAGCCAGGCACTGTGAGCCTGTAATGCTGTGATGGTCTAAGCTGCTCCAAATTGAAGTGCCAGCCTCCCACACCCGCACCTGCCCATTTCCATCCCCGGGGATGCCAAGCAGTAGAAAATTAACTCTGCCAGTAAGAAAAGGGTTTTTTTTTGCTGTCATGGTTCCCCAAACTAACTTATTTCTTCATGTGGGTAGCCAGGGTGAGGGCGCTGGGGGAAATGCGTTTGGGGAGGAGGGTTGGAAGAACTGCTGTGACCCTCTTCCAGCCTGCTCTAACCTTTCCCAGGTCACCCGTTAATTTAAGTGCTGCCTCTTGGAGCTGCTTCCTGCAATCTCAAATGGGTCCTTCTCACATGAAAAGACCCTGAGTTGGCTTTTTCCATCGGCATCACTGATCTCACAGGTTACTCCACCTTTACACTGTGGTCAGACTGTAATCTGTTTGCAGAGGGAATTATCACGGGATAGCTGCAGTTTTTCAGGCCACACTGACAGAGAGGTCTGCAGAGAACCAGTCTGCAATTAATCCCTCGGTAGGTGATTAAAGTTGATGTGACATGTAGAAGTACTGACCCCCACTCTAATGTGCATCCACCGACGAGAGAAGTATTTGTATGCACACACTGGGTTTAGTCCACACAGCGACTGAAAGCAAGCGTTATTGCATAAAATGAAGGTGATTCAACTCTCGGAGCAGGAGGATCATTCATGACTATTTCCTAAATCTGCCAGGAGGATATAATTACACCCGTTTGCAGCTGAGACCCAAAGGGGCAGCTCCTTAACCGAGGCAAACTGCTGCTGGTGAGGACAGGCTTCAGGATGTCTCAGTGAAAGTAACATATTTAGGTGCGAGCAGAGGTAGAAACTGATTTTTCACGTAGGGTCATCACCCCTACGGTTTGGTCAGAGCAACCCCATCTATTTCTGCAAAATCAGACTGCTGCATCAGGCCCACTGCCCCTCCAGCAACATTAAAGTCGCGGTGCAGAAAAGCCGTTCGATATCGAAGAAGAAAATACTAATAACTGCCTAATAAAAGTTTTAGTAAGAAGCAGTTTCCTCCTTCTTGCCAACAGCGGTCAAAATTGTGGGGAAGCTGGAAATAAAGCTATCAGAACACAGCCATATAAAAGGCAAAATCAACCCCTGAAGGAAGTCAAGTTTCTAGAACAAAATTACTCTGTAAAACTCATCTGGGTTTGAGAACAGTTATTGTTTTTCTTCCAACTCTCCTTTCATGTTCTAAATGGACTTAAATGCAGTAGGTACACATCAGTCCAGCTTTAAAACTAGCTCTTTCCTTGCTATTAGCATATATAAAATCCCAGCAGAATAATACCATCACGGTCATTTAAAAAAATCCCATTTTAATCCTTTTTGCCCAAGGGAGTTGCTTTCTGGTGAATACCAAATGGAAGTGCCAGTCAGAAAAGTTTTACAGTCCCATAAACAAGCATGCCAGATTATATACCATGTACATAGCACCCTTTGGACCTGTTTCCCTCACTGGAACTGAATCTGCCCTAAATAAAGCCCAGCCATCATTTCTCAGCTCTACGGGCAGCTCTCGGCTTCCCAGTGCCAGGCTCCACCAGATCTTGGAAGATCCAGGTCCCCTCCTTGCAAAACACCCAGGAGGGTGGGTAGATGCTCTTGGAGCGGAGCAGTGCAGCGTAAGATATCCCCTTCCCAGCTGTGGGTCTGGGATGCTGCCTACAGCAATAGCCGTTCCTCCACGCCTTCGGCAAATGGAAACAAAAACAGAGGAGGTGCAGTCAACGGAGCAACGGGGCACACAGGGGAAGTAATTTCCTACTGATACCTCTAACACATCATTTTATATCTCGATGCCTGGGATTTGGTTACTCTTATCTTAGCCAAAAGGCTGTAGCGGTCGTAAAATGTATTTTGCTTTTATTTCTTCTAGAAGACTTTATCATGAGATTTTGATTATCTGTCCTGCAGCAGTGAATTCCAAAGGTTCATTATCTCCCATGCCTGTGTTCACTGTCCTTATTTTTTTCCTTCTAATTTCTCACTTAGCTCCTTGAGGGATCAGTTCATCCCAGAATTGTGAAATGGAGAGAAAAATGGCAAGGCTGACCAGTTTTTCCTTTCATTTGTCACCATGTCTAACCCAAATGTTTACCCTTGCCCCCCAGACGTATAAACTCTTTTCCAAGCCAAGACATTCTCTTTTTCCCAGCTAAGCAATACATTTCATTCTGAAGCCACGCTGGACGGTAATACGAATCTCAACACGTTTCAAGTCTCAGCCTGTCTTTAGAAGGAATAAAAATGTCGAAGATGGTCTCATTACTGCGATCTTTCCCAAACATTAATGGAGCAGCACCCTCTAGCGCAAGCTGACAATAACATCCTCAATAACAACAACCCTCCTGGGTCCAATTCAGTTTTGGTGCATTGCCACTGGAACCACTGGGGATGAGCTCAGCCACGGGGCTTTTCCCTTCCGTGCTCAGCAGCTTTCACAGATTTCCTTCCTAGGACCCTCATGGACGCTTTGGGCACCCATCAGATGCTGAACATTGTCCACATCCCTGGCAGACCCAGGCAGCAGCATCACTTGGAAGGCAGGTGGCACGGACTTGCCATTTATGTCACACTGCTGTCATCTCTATGGGATGCTGCTGCCTGAGAAAGCCTGGAGGCAATAAATATACCTTGCCAGGACTTTGCCTCACATGTTGGGCATTTTGAGACCTGCCAGAGGGATCCTACCTGGTTTGAAAAGACCAGGGGCAAAAAGAAGGGTGAAAAGGGGGCTGGCTGATGCAGGGAGGGGCTGAATCTGGGGCTGGGCTGCAGGAAGCAGGGCTGGGGTGTGGAAGGGGGACTGGGAACTTCACATGGAGAAAGGCCCTGGTTGCTGGGAGAGTTGGGGACTAATCAGGTGTGAAATCTGAGGCTGAGGGCAATGCGGTGTTGTACTACTTCTGGTGCGCTTTTCTCTCGTTACTAGTAATTTCCATAGGTTTCATCAGTTTTATTGTTGTTAGGAGGAAGGAAGAAAAAAAATGACACAATTTTGGCAGACCCTGGGCAGGGGGTGATCTGCGGGGTGAGTGAGGGGGAGAGGGATCATTCCTGGATGCCGTTGGCCACAACATGGGGGTGAGTTAACTGTGTCCTTCACCATGCAAAATCCCATCACCCCGGCACACATCGAGGGGTTTTATAAAAACACAGTGCTCCCCTCTTATGCTCTAAAAATAACAGCAAGTAAACGGCTACTTGAGATTTTGTAAAAATTAAAAAAAAAACATACCTGCTTAACCAGAGGTGGAAATTTCGTCTAATGTTTCAAGGCTTGACCTTCCTCTCATTATGAGCTAGAAGGGAGCTAACGGCGCTTGAGGTGGGGAAAAAGAATAAATCCCTCAGTGTCAAAGCAAGGTGATGCTGAGGTTTGGGAGCCCACAACGTGCCTGCACAAACACAGGGGTGAACGTTCACCCAGGGCATACGCAGCTCATCCCAAGGCAAATACCAAAGCAGCACAGAGGCTACAAAGCCAAGAGCCAGAACCCTGGGAAAAGCAGGCGAGGCACTAGAGCTAATAAGCTGTGTGATGGTTTCACCTGCCTCTAACGCTTCTGCTTTTTAATGTGTTGGGCTCGTTTTGAGTCCAGCTGTGGCTTCAGTGTCAAAGGGAAATGTCGGGAGTGATGCTTTTTCTCCAGATAGGATAAATAACTGCCAGAGCTGCAATTTATTTTTTGGGAGTGCTATTTTTAGGGTGACAACAAGGAGTTACAGAGTGAGGTTAGACCGTGTGGGTAAGGGGGTGGAGGTGGCCCAAAGCCATCCCAGTGCTCTCCAAATTTGAGGCTGTGCTGGGGAGGAAGCAGGGGTGGGTGGAGGGAGGCTGGACCCCTTTCCTCGCCCAGTCTGGGCAGCTGGACTTTGCCCCTGGACTGTAGCAATGCTCCAGTTTTCTGGAGCAGCCCTTCATCCCTATCCCCATTCCCTACCACCTCTGGGGGCCTCTGCACCATGGCTGGATACGGCCCTGCTGGGTTGGGAAAGGGATATCTTACAACAGCCACAAAAACCTGTTGGGTTGGAGAGAAGAAACATCTCTCTACCTTCTCTGCCTCCACACTGTATTTTACTATTCTCTTAAAATGAAGCAAACATCATTATTGTCCGTTAGGTGTTCCTGGTACAACAGTATTTCATTGAAAAATGGTTCTTTAATGCTAACGGGAATTACACTCCTAGCATGATTTATACTAATAAGGCATGTGCAGTTCCTCAGTACATTCAGACCCAGATGGGAAATGGGATTTTTTTTTTTTTTTTGTTCTTCCACACAACATCTGATGAAGTGCTCCAAGCACACAATTTAACAAGCTATTCTCCTCTGGCCTTACAGATGAAAAATAGTCCGTTGTGTCAACTCCTCAGATGCCTATTTTTACACCTTCTGTTTGTTCTTAGTTTGACGTTGTTAATCATGGTCCCACCAAAGCCCCATTGTTCAGCTCTTCAAGAAGAATGTTGTTATATTGACTGTTTGTGCGTCAGCCCAGCTCTCTCTGGAGCTGCACTTGGATGAAATTAGATAATTTCCATTAGGAGAACAGGCATTATTAGTCCCCAATGCCAAATTGAAAAGAGAGCCAAGATTACTATTTCTGGTCGCGTTCACCTCAGGAAGGAACCTTCTCAGCTTTAATGGGATTTTGCTATTGTTGGTTGCCTTCTGTTTGACACCAGGCCAGCAGGGTTGAAAATTGTTTAGAAAGCTGCATGAAATATAATAGAGCCCAAGCCATTTGCTGCAGCACATTCCAGCGTGATGTTTATTTTGAAAAAAAAAAAAAAAAAGGAAAAAAATTATTGTCCTTGGCAGAAAAAAAAATCTCACTAACTTGACTCTCAGAACATATGCTTCTTGTTGCTGTTGTGCTCTCAAAACTTGCTGCCAGGACTGGCGTGTTACATGCAGAAGTGATAAATCTAATAATATTTGTAATGATCCCCAGGACTTGTAGAAGCAGATTGCAGGCACAGGAGGCAACTTTATGACAGAAAAACAAGGCGAGGGATGATACCAGGTCAGGTCCAAAGAAGGAAGCCAAGTCCCACGTTTGTCAGTAAAATGTGAATCTTCATGTTCTGCACCTCGGTTTTCCCATCTGTAAAATGGGTTCAAGAACACATCTCTACCACCTCATCTCTACCACCTCATCTCTACCACCTGAATAAATTAGGAGGACATGTGCTGCCCAGACTTTGCCTTCACGAGTGCTGGGGGTCTTCTGAGCCAAGCTCAGCACCTCCATGGCCCTGGGTGTACAGCCCTGCCCGGCCCCCCGCACCTTCCTCCTGGCAGTGGCCAGGCTCTGCTGTAACTGTTGTCATTTAGAAGGCAGCTCTCCTTCCTCCCCTTTGTCGTGTCTCTTGCTGTAACCTTGCCTGCATCTCAGGACGCTAATCCTTGACAGCAAGTGTAGGAGCAGAGATGGCGGGCTGAACTCTTGCTCTGCCTTGAATTCTCCACGGGTCCTTTTCTGCTCCATATAGTACTGTTTTGTTCTCTGAATGCCATCTTAAAATAATGAAAGCAGAGTTGACTTTGGAGTGAAAGTTTCCAGTTCCTTGGCATTTCCAACGTGTAAGCTATCTAAGGATATTGAAATGCAGGACATTTTTTGGATGAGATCAGAATCCAAAAACACATTTTCCCTCCAGGCCCCTTTGGAGCCAGACCCACCTTTACCATGCTTTATCCCTTGTCTATTCAAGTCCATAAGAAGCTAAGCAAATAGAATAAAGTTACCCATCTTTGGAAAAATAAATAGAGCAAATGATCTTCAAAGCCTTCAGATGAGGATCCACGCAACAACGTCAGCGTTATCCCTGGGCAAAAACCAGAGTGCTCCTTTGTTTATATTAACTCAGTGTTTAGTTCTATTTTAACCAACAAACATTGACTGATTGCATAGCTTTGGCTTGAAAACATCCGCCAAATAATTAAAAATACAATTAGGATAAAAGAAAAAAAAAACCAAACCGAAACAAAACAAGACAGACACTAGTCGACACATTTCCTCTAGACAAAGCTGCCACCGGCCTGCATGGAGCTGCTCTGACTCAGCAAGAGAAAAGCAGTGACCACCCCCAGCAAAACCAACACCCGAGCCCCTGCCTAGACCCAGAGCATTGGCCACCTCCAGTGCCTGTCACCACAGAGGCTCTCGTGGAGCCTAGCTGGGAGGCTCAGTTCAAATTTGGCAGGTCCTGGGTGGGGACAACCCCTTACAGTGCTTCCTTACTCCCAGATCAGCTATCCAGCGGCACTGGCAATTTTGGGAGAGCTCAGGTCTGAAGCTGGCCTCAGATTATCCCTGCAGAGCATCCTTTAGCACCCACCTGACACAGGAGAGGTTTTGAGAAGGATGTGGGAGATGGTGGTGCCCCTTCACCACGAGGTTTGGCAACTGGTCTCCCCTGGGAGGTTTCCTCGGTCCCTTTCTCTCCCCACTGCCTTGAGCACAGGGAAAGTGCTTTGCCACCGCGCAGGCCACCCACTGCTTTCACAGCCCAGGGGGAAAACAAACTGGTCCTGGTGCAACTTGTTGTGGAAAGTCCCCCCCAGCAGCCTGTAGAGGCACGTGTGTATCCCCACATACCATCCTAATTGCCACCCCTGGCAGCTGCAGGCAGTGAGGCCATTGGCATTTGGACACATCAGGGTGAGGTTTGTGGGTCCCAGATGGGAGTATCCACACAATGCTCAGGTCTCCGTTTTCACCCCTCAATAAACTTTGACTCAACAAGTGAAACATTCATAAACTGTAGGTTAGGCAGAAACTAATCCATATTTACAAGGCTGGGAGAATTCATCTGCACCCTGGCTCTCGCTTCACATAGAGCATTTGTCTTCTCACCGACCTTTTTATTTTTTTCCTCTTCATGCTGTGAACTGTTCATTGTGTCCTGCTAAGGAAAGTTTGATAAGGATCTTGCTGAGAGTGGCTTTTAGGAAAACCCATTGCTCCAAAAAGGAACCAACCATTGTAGGGCCAGTACTTCAAAGTTAGAGCAGTATCTTGTTTTTTTGTACCAAATAAATAAATAAAATGAAGATGAACAATGTGTTTCCATTTAAGGGGGAGTGTGGGAAAATCCAGGTCTCATCAGACTGGGAAGCAGAGTGGTATATGCTGACTAAGAGCCTGGAAATAGCGCAGCTGTCAATTGAAGGAATTTGGGGTTGAATAATCACGTCAAGCAGTCAACGTCAGATGGAAACTATGGCCCCAAACCTGTTCATTTGAACTTGTCAGTATTCACACGAGAAAACACACATTGGCTGTACATGTTGCTTGTGGTTTCAGGGGAACCTCAGGGCCGGGCCAACCCTGCTGCCAAGCAGTGACAAGTGTGCTTCTGCCCAGACACCCACCATAGAGCTGAGTTTCCAGCATGGAAGGTCTTGCAGGTTCTACGTGCAACCTTACATTGCAACCAAAGGTGGAGCCAGCCTTTTTAAACCCCTCTCCTCGGCTTCAGATATCTCCATGTGGGAGCTCACTGCCTTGCTGTTCAACCTCACCGTCCCCTTGGCACTTTTGCTTATATTTGGGACCAAGGTCCTGGCTTACAGAGGGACCTGGGTCACTACCTTTGCCTTTGCTCAGGCATTTTGCACTCTTCACCTGGCAATGGCTGACATATGCCCAGCCTTGGTCAGATGCTTCAGGTCTAAGAAAAGTGGAGGATGTGTCCAGCATGATCTGTCAAGATGGGACATGAATCCATAGGTGTTGCCCCTTCTTGCATTTACACCCCAGGGTGGGGGTGGTTCAGCTGCAGGAGATGGGGACCTGTGCCATAGCCCCATCCTGCACCACCAGCACTTCCAGTTCAGCCCAGCCATCAGGAACAGTCCAAGTGTTTTCTTTTATGGATAATTACGCCCCCCCCCTTTTTTTTTTCTCTTAGCTGTTGAGGAAGGGAGAAAAGAGCAGGAGAGATCCCATCCTTTGGTGCTGTGGGACTTGGTACTGTTTTAATAATAATAACAGCAAAATATCGTAAAGGGAAAAAAAATGCAGTATATCAGCATGTTTTTAAGGTTGGTGGGAAAAAAAAGACCTTCTAGTCCCAGTGGTATCAGTGAGGAAAATGTCCACTGGATTCTAGTTCTTAAAAAAATTATATCTGAGTCATGCAGAAAGTGCTCAGCTTTGGGTAACGTGTGGAGCACTGGCGAGGGGGAAGGGAAACAATCTCCCAGCCCAGAGCTTCATCGAAAATGATCTGCCTTACGAAAATTAACACATCTGTAAGGATGTGTTCTCTAAGGAGGATGGCACTCCTTTCCCGGGAGGAGAGGGAAGAAGAGGGCAAGGAGAAGGAGGGATGTTTTGCTTCCATCTCACTCCCAACTTGCTAAATTCGTCCCTTCATTTGCCAAAGAACCAGAAATCACACTCCACCTGGCAAGATAATTTTTCCCCTTGTCATCAAAGGCTGGAAAACGGGTGTCTGCACTGCAAGAATTTTTCTGAATAGGTGATGACAGTTACAACTTTATTCCTTTTTCCACTATTTTACAGAGATTTAAGCGAGTCCTTCAATCCTTGCCCACAAGAAAGCCTGTTTTCCAAAGGTGGGAGCAGGCAGAGACCCTCCATCCCTGCAAGGAGAGGTTGCTGAATACACATGCACTCACACATACAAAGACACGGACATTTTGCTTGGAGGATGGAGCTGGATGAAACAGGAACAGCAGGAGCAATCCGTCCTCCTAGAGATACTCCAGAGAAGCCATCTCTCACCTTTCTCCAGAGAGCTGGGAAAGCTGCTAGGGGAGAAAAGCAGCTCTCGCCAGCCAGGCTCCCTGCCCCAAGCCTGGGACAGACTGCCCAGTCCTTCAAGCCGGTGTTCGTTTCTTCTTGGAGCTGGACTGGGAAGGTTTGAGGCTCAACCATCATGTTGCTTTTGGTTAAATGAAAGTCCATATTCTACTGAAGTCGTATGACTGAGGAGCTCATTCTTCAGGTTCAGGCTTATTGCTGGTGTCTTAATCTGCCCTCAGCTGCAAGTGAGCAGGGATCTATCTTGCTTCTTCACAAAAAATGTCTCATTTTTCAGGTTTTCAGCAAAGCTGGAAAGTGTCCATGTTAAATGGTGTCGAAAGAGAAATCTTTCATTTTTATCAACAGTTCCCAAGGACAAGGATTTTCTCAACAGCTCTATGGACAGGAGATGCGAGCAGGAAAGATCTGGGGTTTAATCACTGTCCCTCAGCCAGGCCAGGTAGAAGGAGGAAGGATTTTTGTGTGGCTTAAACCAAGACCTCTTTTCCAAAAGAAATTGGGGATAGTGGCTGCTAGAGAGACAATACTAGCTGGAGACAATTCAATGGGATCCACCTTTAAAGGACTGAGTCCTCAAACTTTTTGAAACATCAGGCCCTTAGCGTGTGACAAAATGAACAACCCAAAAAGGAACCAGACAGAATCACAGTCCCTTTAAAAATAAACAAACAGCTGAGCTGTTGCTTGTCACCCACATGCAGGTCTGGGAAGGAGCCCCCCAAGGTCCAGCTCTACAACCCCCAAAATGAACGCGACTAAAATTTCCCTTTGGACCCATCTCTCCAAACGCGCTGCAAATCCCTTCGCAATGAGAAGTGCTTCAGAATCCTTCTATTCATGACCATCCCTCCAAATTTAAACACACATTTAAAAAATAAATAGGGCATGAGTGATGTGCAGGAACAGCTTGCTGCTTTTTTTTTTCTTTTCTTTTTTTAAAAATCAATAAAACAGCCTTAAAGAGGCCCCCTCAAACAAGTTCTGTTCATTTATTTTTCTTGGAAACTTCCAGTCTCCTGAACTCCTTTTAGACACATAAGAGGCGAATGATTAAGTTGAAACTATTATCTTTGCAAAGAACATCTCTGCTGGCCGCCAGCCAAGCAGAGAGGAAAAGTGAAATGAAATAAACACGCTGGAGCTATTGTGTCCCTGACCGGTCCCTGCGGCGAGGTGCTGGGAAGTTTGGCGAAGTTGAAAGGAGGTCCCTGGGTGGGGACTGTTAATGAGGCAGGGCACATTATGGAAGAACGTTTTTCTGGCCAGAAATAAGTGTATGAATAACTTAAGGTGAGACAAAGTCAGCCCTCATATAAACAGGTGCCACTCAGAGCTGGTGGCCGCTCCTGCCAGCTGTGGCTGCCACCCTCCTTCTGCCCCAGCCAAGCCCTCAACCTCCTGTCCTCCACCACTCCTCCAGAACATGGGAAGCAAATGCTTTTCCTGCCAAGGGCATGAAATAAACGGTGCAGGAAGACACAAGTACTGGGGCTGCAGCTGCCTGGGGGGGCTGTTCACAGCCCCGGAGTGACCCACTGACGCCTGACCGTTCAGGGAAGGGGCTGTGCCAAGGGGACAGTGGTCAGCCAGACTGCTGGCCTTGGCATGGTCACCAAGGGAGATCAAACGTGACAGCTCACTGGGCTTACCCTTACAAAACACCCGGGCTAGCGTGCATCTAGAGAGGTTACAAACACTTACTCTGGTACAGCTGCATCTGATTCAGCAGAAATTGCATGACGTCCTGAAAATGAGGTGATTTAAAAGACCTAAATAGTTTAATCCTGCTTGATTTCCAGAGTTTAGACTATGGAATTAACTTGTCTTTAAGAGAAATACGAGACATTAAATACTTACTGATTTATTACTCCAAAGGAATTACAAGCAACACTTTGATGTCTTGCTCAGGACAGAGACATCAGTAAGTCAGCAGGCAGAACGATGGGATTCAAGCAGGCGGTTATGCTGGACGTGCATATTGAAGCTGTTCCGAAAATTTGTCTTACTTGCTAGTTTCATTTGAAAAAGTGACCTGTAAGGCATTGCAAATTGTTACAGAACTTGACTGAGCCAAGGAAAAGTTTGAAATGACCACCACAGGCCCATGTGTCTCACGTACCAGTTGACTGCTGCTTTGGAATCACCCTGTTGGACTACTTTAAAAAAAAAAAAAAAGAAAAAAAAAAGGCCAGAAGTAACATTTACGTCACAAGTCACATCTGCTCCTGTGATTACTTTCCTGTTGGCTGTTTTCGGCGGAGAAGGAAACCCGATAGAACTGGTATCCAACAATGGATTACAATTCACCTCCTTAAAATCTCTACTTTTTCTGAAGGGGGAAAAAAACTGTGGCGCACAGCTGATCCTCAGCATGTTGCCACAAGGATAACAGCAAAATCAAATGCTTGGCTTTGAGAGCATGCTTACAGATCACTTGCCAGGAAAGGAAATCTTAGAAAATCTCCCCTGTGAACTTCCTACGTGCGTACGTAGCCCCATACAGCACAACAATGCCAAAGTCACCTGCCAGGCTGAGCTGCTGCAGGAGAGGAAAATTCATGCGAACCTAACAGTGCCGGCTCATTGAGGCTTAATCTTCAAGCCACATGTAATCAAAAAGACAGAGAGTCCAGCAGCAATACCACATGTGTGCGGAACAACAGCACGGCAGCCAGGACAAGCTGTTTAAGCCCGGGTCACTTAGAAAAGCACAGAAAACCTGGCAGATGACAGAAAGAGACAATAAAAATCTAATGTCGTGCAAATCATTTCCAAAGAAAACAGGCAGTGTGCATAAATTATGTTAGAGGAGAAAGGTTGGGTTTTCTCCTTCTGCAAGAGAAAAAATGGGGCATGATGCAAAGATTCTTTGTACTATGTGCCTTCGCCTGTATCAGCTAATAGATAACTTCCTTTGCCTTCTCCAGCGCAGAAAGAACAAGAGGCAGCATCTGTTCGCTGCCTCACCAGAGCCAGGATTTTCTTTGTTTGGATTTGAGACCGTGATAGGTAAACCCTGAAGCATTTCAGCCGTTCAGTGCTAAGGCACAGAAAATCCTTATTCCACTCCTGCTGCTGTGTATCCTAGTGGTGGTATTGCCTTTCCAGCCTGGATGCCCTCCTGGTGCAGCAGCAGTGCGTTTGGACATCGGATGCTCCGCAGAGATGTCCTGAGCAGGGCTGAGCTTGCCCTGGGCTTGCTTAGCCCCTTGCCTTGCTGTCGCCACAGCAGTGATGTACCTCCATATGCAGGGAAAAGGTTTATTTTCCTATCCTTCACAGCGGGCATCGCTCAAGTTTTATATTTTTAATGTTTTTTAACAACAGTTGGTCCTGATGGTGGTGGGCACCCACACCCCTCGCCAGCTCAGCCTGCCAGGAAGAAGCTTTGGCTGCATCCCCGTCTCAGCTGTTGGGAGAGAGCGGCGGTGACTTTCCCAAGCAGTTGGAAAAATTATCTGCCAGGAGCACTGGATCCAGACGTTCAGTGTGACTTCTAGCACCAAGTCTGTGGGGACTGATTTCTGTGCTATGTCTGTCAAGCCCAGAGCACCAGTCCCATTTAATTTATCTTCATTTTCTTCTTTTTCTTAAAGCAAATCTAAAAATTATTCCAAAACTATTGTTTTAACAGACATGCAATAAATCAGATGTCATAAGGGGAGAACGCTGCTGATCCCTAAGCCAAACACATTCCCATATTTCCTGGCCGAGGATAGTGACCATCAGGACAAGCATTACGTTTCAGCTTTGCTTGGGCCTGAAGTCAGTGGCCAGCGAGAGGGTCTCCATCTGGAGTCATTTTATAGCACTAGAACAGTTCTCCTCCAGAGGCAGCCACAGAAAAAGCAATACATTTTACTAGGTTGGTAGGAGGGGGAAAAAAAGTTCTATTCAAGACTTCCATTAACTTTTATGAATATCTCCAAAGAGATTTATTTTTATAACAACACTGAAGCAGAGGAATAAAACCCAAGTTTCTTGACACTTGCAATTACAATTTCTCACCAGGGCCAAGTCTGGAGTGTCTGTGGTCAAGCCCTGCCCACCTTGTTCATATGAAAATCACCTCTGAACACCAGAGCCTGGCTGTGAGAGGAAGAATGGCTCTGTGGTCAGCACTCGGGGGACCTGTGCTCATATTGTGGTGCTGTCACAGGCTCCATACTGCATCACTGCTTTGTCCCAGGTCTGCTCCTGGAGTTCCACAAAGTGCTGAAGGAACCCGTCCCACTTCAGATCCTAGCCTGTGATAATCAGAGGGCATATTTTTGCCTGATAGCTTAGTATTTCTACCCAATTAATACAACCCACCCTTGTCTTGACTTTGGCAAGTCCCAGCATTCACACCACCCATCCAAACACCAGCCCTTTTCAAAACCCACCGTGTTGCTGGCCTTTGCTATCTCCTGCAGTGGGAGCTCCTCAGCCTGAACGCACATCGTATAAAAATACTTCCTCTGATCTGTTTTGAATTTGCCACCTTTTAATTTCATTGAACGCCACTTTGTTCCAATGTTATACGACATGGTCCCACCATTCTATTTTCTCTAGACTATTTATTATTTTCCTTCCCCTCTTAAAACCTAAAGCAGTGTTACAGAAGGAAAAAGAAAGAGAGCAGGAAAAAAATAAAAAGCTCCCCAGGAAATTGTTCTAATAAAAAAATGATTATACTTCACAGTGTGGCTTTGCTGCTCTCTACAGCTGTTGCAGACAAAACTTTCGAGGGGTTGAGCTGTCAGGACCGAGACTCCACTCATGAGACGCACACACATGGTCCAGGCAGCCCAGATGTGCAGGCATGGGGAGGGCAGGTGCCGGGAAGCAGAGACAGAGGCACTGGCCAAGGCTGTGCCCATCGACACCGGCAGCATCTGCAGCACTGCTGGAACCAGAGCTAGGAATTCATGTGTTTGGATTTGAGGCTGTGATAGGCAAACCCTGAGGCATTTCATTGCAGCTCCTGCCTGGCCGCCCTCATCACTGCCCGAGAGGAAAAGGTTCCTCCGCTGCCCAAGCACATCCAGATGCTCGTGAGCCATACTCTCACCAACCCAATAGGAAACGTGACAAAAATATCACTCTGATGAGTAAAAGCCCCTCAGCTGGGAGCACTTTCCTAATGAGATTTCCAACAGCAGCTGGGAAGCAGCCGGCCAGCCAGGGTGTGTGCAAGGCTGCTGTGGCAGGCGGCTGCCACTCTGTGCAGGTCTGGGGATGTGCTTTAGGCTGCAGCCACTGCAAGGCATGAAGCAGAAAAGCCCTCAGCCCCCTTCCCAGACAGCTCTATCCCGCATTATTTATGTTTTCAGCTGCATTTTTAAGGCACATCTGATTTCCCTGCTGATGCACTGACTGGTGACCATGCAGCTCCAACTGGGAAGGTCTGGGGAGCCCAAAAAAGCTGGATGAGATGGCCCAGAGCATAGAGGAGCTGTGGGACCAGAACTGGGGATTGGCACAAGCAAGGCAATCCTGCTGGGCTTTTATAGTCCAAGGAGACAGATGAATGGTACTGGCTCAGTCTCTGCAGCAGACACTTGCCCCTAGTCACCCAGGCCACTATGCACCTCCTGGCCAAAAACATGTCCACAAAATATCAAAACGCTTGAAGTAACAGCTACACCTTTCAGCAGTAAGCAAAGGGACAACACTGACACCTTTTTAAATAGCCCTGAGGTAAACAGGACTGCTTGCTTCTTGTGTCAGGCTGGCCACAGACTCGGACATATGACGACACACTGATTTATACCTGGATCACCATGTTCTTCCATACCACAAAAGCCCGGTCGCCTTTCCTCTTCTGTCTTCCTTTAAGCAACTAGGACAATAAAAGCTCAAATTCTGCAACGCAGCTTCTGCAGCCATTTCACAAGTGACCCTTTCCAGTAATTCCAGCAGCTGCATCCTCCCGTCATCCAGAAGCTCTCAACTATCTGAGCAAGAACACCTCTGCCATGGGGAATGGTTCCTTAAGGTATACCATTCCTTGGTATTCCCTGAGGAACAGCCCAGGCCTTCACAGTTCTGTTGTTGACCTTGGAGCACCACTTTCCAAAGGTCCTAAGCAGCACATGCAGTGAGTAACTGTGGTGCAACCAGCCTGTTCAGGTACTTGTAAATGCAGAGAAAAAAACAACCCACAATTGTCTCAGGACATTGTTCCCTAAAGCAGAGACAAAGCTCTCTTTGCTGGAATGGCAGGCACGTGTCTTTTCCAAGAAGAGGCTCTGCCTCCTTGCTCTGCTCCCAGCGACTGAGGTCCCAGAGGGCAGGATGTGCTGCGCATGAGAACAGCACGCGTCCTGCTCAGAGCAGCGCGCTGGGACTGTCCCCCACTGCAGTGAGGAAAACAACTCAAGGCAGCTCCGTTTTAAACTTAGGAAGATTCATATTTAAGGCAGGATAATTTTTTTTTCAACTGGTTGCCGCATGTCTCTGCAGTTCCTGCTCCCAGTGCAAAGGAGAAGCTCCACGTACCATCAGCTATTTGTCCAACTCCAGAGGAATATCAGAGTCTACGTCCAACAAATCAATCTCTCTGTCTCTCCAACTAAGTGAAAGTTTATTTTGGGGTGAGGAGGTACTGTCTACCCCCAGCCCAGCGCAGGCAGGCAGGGAAGCAGGCAGCAGGCTCAGCCTGGAGCAGGACTCCCCACATGGTCCGCTGTATCTGACTGCCCTCTACCCGACAGCGTGGGATGTACAGCATGTGGCTCGCCCAGAAACCTGGCCTAATCTCAACCCTCACAAAGCAAGGCCGTCAATTATAAAAAAATAAGAAGATATGCATCCAGCCCTTAGGACATCCCCTCTTTAGTTTCTCAAGACTCATGCCACGGTGCCCCGAGTAAGGAAAATGTGCCATTGCAAATGTTTATAACTTCTGATTTAACGTTACACAGCTTCACCCTGCCACAAACCAGAACAAATACTCCCGAGATTTATTACATCCTTTCCTCCAGTGCCTTAAGCAATTGTACTTGGTTAATTCAGCAGTTAAACAGCACCAAGCAGAAGCACGATAACATTGCATCCAGGATTCCTAAGACACATACTGTTTTCCACAAGGATTTAGGTCTAAAACCAGAAAGAAGAGTCTCTAAATACACTCTTATCCATGTGCACGGGATAACAACATGCACTGGACATTTTCTCTTTGCAGAGACACTTATCTCTTTGCTCCCCGACATTAAGAATTACTCATCACTTTTTGCAGTAGTAAATGCCTGTTCCTCAGCTTACATTCTGGGTAAGACAAGTATTCTCACTGCTTTACTGCAGTGTCTCTTGAAGTACCACTGTTAACAGGAGTGAGACCTTCTGGTGCATTTCTCCTGTAAACATCTCTTTGGTCAGCTCAATATCTCCTGCAAGCAGCGTGAAGAAACTTTTCTTTGCCCCAACCCCACGCACAGACACCCAGATTTGCCTCGATGCTGCTTCCTTGCAAAGCTATGAAAGAGTTTTGAAAGTTCATTACTCCCTTTCTCTACGTGAATTCCTCACAGCAAAGTCTCCACAAGGAGAGACTCAATTGTGTAGGTAGCACACTGGTGTCAGAAATGGGTACAGTGACAGGCAGTTTCCCTCCAAAAAGACATTGTAAAAAACAGACCAAGAGTTCCTTACCCATTTCCTCAGGATCTCTCAGAGCTGGTCTAGCCACACAACAAGAGCTCTTCAAATGCCAGCTGGAAAACAAGAACGGGAGCCAGCAGAAAGCAGGGAGCCTTTCTGTTTCATAGGTTCTTCCAGGGTCCCATTCTGCCCCTCCAAGAGACCTGTGTGCTGAGGAGTGTAAGCTGAGGAAGGCAGCAAACCTGCCTCTTGCACATAGTTAATGAATTTATGGAAGCAGAATCAGAAAGGGGCAGTTGGAGAAACCGTATTGGCTTTATACCGTCACTGCAGTGATCAGGGGGTACTGAATAGGCTGTGCTTCAGTTAACTGCAACGCACAGAATCTATTGCAAATTAAACTGTTTACTGTACAAGGCAATTTGCAAGTACTGTAATGCTCATAAGTTTTTTTACTGTTGGTTTTTCAAGCATTAAAAAACCATCAAAACAATATTAATTGAATCCTCCCTATGCCCTTCCGTATCCTCAAAGACATTTACACATCTTCAAGTAATTGAGAAAAACGACCGAGATTGTTTGCATCTGATGGGTCATTACTGTTCTACAATACCCCCTGGAAAACGCATGTTAACAGCAGCTTGACAATAATGTATTTGAAACTACACAAAAAATCGGGGAGTGTATAGACTAGTGCTTCAACTGATTTGAAATATGGCCTAGCATTTGTCTTGGCTGCATTAACAAGGTCTGTTTTACCAATACATTTGTATTTATGATGACTAAGGGCAGATTATAGTTGTTAAAATTTGTCCTCCTGACATGAAAACACTACTTTGTCATTAATACATTTTGTAGTATAAACTATGATGTCAGGTCAATGTAAAGGGTAAAAACTTTCCTAAAGTATGCACACATCATTTATTTTTTTTAAAGCTATTGAGCCTAATGGAATAACAAAGGTCATAATAACAAACCATTACAGCTTTGGTCTTGGCAACTATGTCCACAGAAGACTCCTCCAAGAAACAATCATCATTTCTCCAATGTTATGGCATTAGGACGACAGGAACGGTTCACAAATGAGTCATGTGAGCCCAGAAACGCAGTAGCTATGTGAAAGCTGAGCAATCAGTTATTCATTTGTTTACTGATAGCTTTCTCAGCTGACATTAACCAGAACTTCTTAAAAAGAAGAACTTTACAGCTGTCCTTGGCTGTCCCATGAGGCTGTGCTCAGAGGCTGAAAAGATTGCTTAATTTCTCTGTGAGTAATCTGGTATTTTTATTGAAATAAACAACAACATATGGACTAATTAACTGGGTTCAACCTGAGACCCAGCAGGTGTCAAAATATTGAAGACCCAGGGCTGGGGTGATGATAAGATGGGAGACCAGGGCAGCGAAAAGGACGTTGAAGCAACCAAAACCTAGCTCTGGCTGAAAATCCAGTACACGAAATCCTAAGTAAGCTTTCCTGTACATGGCATATTGAGGACACATATACACATTTTGGTCACATTAATACACATAATTAATCTCCTCTAACTGATTAAATTACATTTTTTCTCATTTTGTAGTGATTGTTTACCCTAGACCCTAACAAAGTCATTACACTGAAATCTTTTTCAACCACAAATGAGTAAGATTTAAAGAGATTTAAACATCACACCTTCAGCTCTCTTTAATCTATGCTCTTTTGCCTTTTTTGGTTTGAAAGGCTCATCCAAAGCAGGGAAAACTGCCATACAAAAGGAACTGAGAAAATCTGGGCATAAACACAGTGTAATCAAGTGCAAAGCAAGCACATAAAAAGGGCTGATCTGAGTGGAGCTAAAAAAATATTTTAAACAGTTTCCTCTACATGATAAAGCTGATGAGGAACACTAAAGCTTAGGATAAATGCAGACAGCAGAAAAATGTTTATACATGGGACTCCACTGAATTACATCTGAAATACATTAATACCTCCTAGATGAAATAAAACTGAGAAAAACCTGAAAGAGAATACTTTATGCTGACATTCCCATTGTGCTCAGGCTAGATTCTCAAGATGCCACCTGCGATACCAAAAAATAAGTGATTATGGAGTTGGAGTTTCAATTTTTCAAAATTGCCAGCAAATAAAAAATCCTACCCTAACCTTTTGATGTTTACCCTGACCAACGAGCCTGAGTTTTATTTTGCTTTCTTTTTCAGACTGAATGTAAAAAAAATGTTTGTGTACTTCAGGAAACATTCCACTGTTTACATTGACTTGCATTTTCTTCTAGAAATTAGGATGGTAAAACCAACACTGAACAGCATACCGTTAAAAAATTGTTATATTTCTAGGGTTTGTAGTAAGAATTCTACAAAGGATCTTTGTAGTAAGATCCTGACAGGAAGAGTCCAGCAGGATTTACAAGGTGGCGTGGCACTGCTGTAAAATCCACTCACTGAAAAAAGAAGGATTTCAATTTTGTGTGCTTTTCTAGCATGTCTGAAGAGGCTTTAGCTACCCACTCTGAGCATGTTTCTTGAACTCACTGTGCCTCCTCCACCGTTTATAAAAACAACTGAATAAATCCAGCAAACCCTAGCACTTACTGGGATTGCTAGAGTGCCTTGTTAGCCAGGGAAAGGCTTGGAGGGGACCCAGGAGTCCTACTTTTACTTCTTTTCCTGCTTACACCTAATGATACTGACACTTCAGATGGTTTATTACTAAGCACAGCTCCATCTTCCCACTTTATGAGGAAAGCAAGTATCAATCCACCCATGTCAGAGATAAAATACAGGCAGCTCGGAAAGGCTGCCCAGGGTCACTTCAGGCAGAGCTAGGAACAGAATCCCTGTCTAAACAAAAGTCTCATCCATTTCTCTCCGCTGCTCTCTTCTAAATGATTATGCCAGTCCTATAAGTTACAGGCTGCCTATAGATAAAATCCCACCTGTCTACTTTCACTAACAGACAAATGAAGAGATAGCCACTCACAAAACAAAAAGGGAACAAGAGTATTAGCCACTGCAAAGAAGACATTCAGGAAAACAGGGAAATCCTGATTCCCATCATGCAGCTACAGCCAGAAAACAGACGGATAAAATGTGCACCACCACCCTTCCAATATGTTTATCTCTATTACCGTGAGCTACTTCTCAAAGTACTTAACCATCTAATAAAATTCTGCATAGAAGGAATCTAGCCAATGTTGCTTTTGATAGACATACTTTTAAAAGCAATCAACTCTTCTTTCAAGTGTGTGACTGTCACCTGAGAATTGTGGCTTGTTATGGTTTGTTGTTGTTTTTGTTGGTTTTTTGGTGTTTTTTGTGGCTGCATACATGAGTTTAGGGATGGAGGTCTACAAAACACATACAACAAAGATCAAAAGAAAACCCATAACATGAAGTTATGTATATCTAGACTGCTTTTAAAAAAATCATATCTAAACAAATGTTTTATCATTTCAGTTGATTTGAGCTCTTATACATGAAGTGTACTGTAAATATACACATTTATTGGAAACACTATTTACTTACAAAAGGACTGATCTGCTAATTCAGATCAAAGAATGAAGCAGTCATGAGTAAAAAGGGAGAGCTAGCACTCACAAAATGTTGAACCTTTCCAAGGTCACATACCCTTGAAAGAGCCTCCACCTTTTGAATATCTGCTACAGTACTGTCTGCAACAGACAGCGTAACATTTTATCCAGTTAGGTGGAAAATTGATCCCATATATTAATTTTCAATAGTAATAATGACTGGACAATATGTTTTGAACTGCACCACTAAGAGGGCAGTAGAGCCAGAGTGCTGTGGCACTTGCTTTCTGTCACTGTGGCCCTCGCCAGAGCACCTGTCCCTGTAGGAAAAGCAGGTGGAGATGAGGTCTTGCTGAAGTCAGTGGGAACCTGAGCAGGAATCATCCACCACCAGGTACAGTAACTCATGGGTGTTATTAAGAAAGAGAGCAAATGCAAAGAACAGCCACGTGAGCACCGGTGGGCAAAGACAAATTAAAACCACAAGGACAGATTAGCGCAGGGAGAGCTATGGCAGTGAGGAAAGCAAACTAATAAATACCACTACAATACAGATAGCAATGCCCATGACAAAATGACTCGCCACAGCCATTTTACAGCATTCCTTTTCTGCCTGACAGTATTTTTTCAGGACACTGTCCAAGCTGTAACGACATAGAAAAGAAAGCAAAGCCATCCCATCCCTCTCATCTAACCCAACTGTATTCCAGTTGCCATGGTCTTCTAGAAAGAGTACGGTAAACAAGAACTGCCTTCCTTGTCATATTTCTTGTGCCTTATTACTCTGCTGATCAGGTAAAACATATAATCTATAATATACTTCATATTAATTTCAGGACTGTTGTTCTACTAGGAGTAAGCTCATGCTATATAGAAAACTTCAAGATCAAACATCAATATACCACCTGGTGATAGGACAGGAAAGAAGAAATAAGGTTTGTCAAGTCATAAGATCTGTATAGGGATAATATTTTTCCAGGTCTATGTGATGCAAAACCCAAATCAGGAGGGAATATGGTAGTTATTACAGAAATGTGGATTCAGAAAAAAAAAATATTGTCAGATAGCTGAAAGAGAAAGTGTATTCCCTTGCTCAGTTTGTAAGTGGGAGCCTGGATTCTTCCAACCCCCCTGCAGACACCAGGTTGCCTTTGCTTTCTTTGTAGTTAGGAGAAAGACAGAGGTATCTCTCCGGGGTCATTTGGCCTCGCTGACTCCAGATCCTCTGCTGGACCCCGCAGCTAGGCGGGGAGTTTCCAGGAAAGCTTCTCCACACTGAAACGCATCTCCGAGCAGCCAGCACTTTAAGAAAGAGCCTCACCGGAAGCGAAACCTGTTTGGTGAGAGGATGCAGAGAAGGATTATTTAATTTTTGCCTCAAGTACCAGCAAACCTTAAACTCAGTATCAGAAACTGCGGATATGTAAAGCTCTGATTTCTCTCACAGCTCATCATTAGAAACCCTCCAATTGGCATCAAAAGAGCTGGGTGCTTTCCGGATTTGCAGGGAGCAAAGAAGTGTATTTGGGAGAATTTGTAAGGTTATGGGTTGCCTAATATTGGTGGCCTCTTTCATCAGTTTTATTATACTTCTTTCTTAGGGTTCAACAAGTGAATTAAAATGCTGTAAAATAAGAAAAGCACATAAAATCTTAAACCAGTAAAGGCTTGGTCCCCTTTTTACTGAAAATGATGGCAATACTTCCACTGACACCTGAGGCAGACAATTCCACAGTAAAACATTCAGTGGGGTGCTTGTGGGCACACCCCAAGCAGTACATGGGAGAGGAAGGTCTCTCCCAAGATCCCAGCCGAAAGAGGTGCATTTCCAGTAAGACCAAAACACCTAAATAGTATGCGGGAGCAAAGCAGGCTCCCTGAAACCTTCAGCCAAGAATGATCCAAGCTCCAGTAATCACAACAGAGCCCTGACAGGTGAGCAACAGCGACTCGATTAAACTGTGGTTTTAAAGTGCATTTATACTTTATCAGTGATTTAAGATCTTAACTTTTTTATTTATTTAAAAAGCAGCAGCACTGTCAAACAGCTGACAATAAGAGTAAAATGCAGCTTTACTTCTTGAACATCTGGAAAAGGATATGGGTAGGAGAACAGTTTGCTGACAACTGTAGAGCTAGCACAGATTTAGGACCCAGTGCTGCCAAATGCAAAGCCTCTCCAGGCAAGAGTGGAGGATCCTCAGCTGGATCTGTCCTCTGGGATGCAGCAAAGGACATCAGTCCCTTGCTTTCCTGGAAATCTATGCTTTGTTGTATTTGTGGGAGCTTAAAGTTCATGCACAGTCCTAAGATAGGGTAGACACCTCAGGCTGAATTATTTTATCTGGGAGAAGTTTATGAGCTTTGTAAAGTGGTAAAAAATGGGCAGAGTCCAGTCTATTTGCATTGAAGTCCCTTATAGACACAGTTCTTGTTTATCCACGCAGACAACCTCACGAGCAGGCACACGGCAGCAGACCACACTGGGACTTCTTGGATGTGGACTTCAGCTGAAATAAGTCTTGCAGCAGAAGTCCTATATTTCCAGTGCTGCATTTTTGTGTATACAGAATATGGAAACAAAACTAGGGATGCTCCTGTAAAGTTTATCGGACTAAACAGCTCACACAAAAACCCACCGCTCTGAAGAAACAGCACAAACCCCTGCAGTGTTGTTCAACAAAAACATCACAAAGAAAGGAGAAAGGCAAAGATCATCTGTAGAGCACTGAGATCTCAAGTCAAATCCTACTCACCTTATTCAGGTGAAATGATTCTTCAGTTTCAGATCTCATTCTTGGAGCTGCTGGATGTATGGTTTCTTAGGGTTTACAAACCCTTAACTTTAACACTTCAAAGAGGATAACTAAAAACGCCAGTGATTAAGGTTGTGTGTATTCAAATGAAGAGCCACTGAGATGTGGAACATGTCAGGAACCACAAAAAGAACACAAATAAGGAATGAGTCACTCTAAAAGCAATTACCAGTGGAAACTGAGAGTGAAAATGCACCATATTGTGTTGGGAGTTTTGACAAGTATAACATGCAGATTTGTTGTGGTCTCTGGATATCCAAGGCTAATTCAGCTTTCCATTGTGTCCACAGATTACATATGTTGGTTGGTTGTTTTTTCCCAAAAGGTGCAAGGAAAGGTCAATAACAATCTAAATCACTTTTGGTCTGTCTATTCTTGGTACAGTTTTCTATCCAAAGATATTCAGTCCAGTATAGGTGGGTGGGAACCATCATTTGTTTTTAATGACTTAACAGATCTATAGTGTAAGAAGCTGAACCCATAGGCCACAATGCTTTAAACACCTTTCCAGCTCCTGCCTGCCGGGCTATACCTCTGCCTACTTTTTACTTACAGCCCCCGAAGACCACTTCTATTTGGGAGAGCACATCAGCACCGTCTAATAAGTTCTCATAAGCATGAAAGAGGGAGGTCATAACACGCCTATGCTGCCAGCACCCTTAGGAGAGGACATCACTGCCATAGGTGCTGCACTTACAGAGCTAGAAAGGATTTACAGACTGAAATGGCAACACAAAAAAAACCCCAAAAAACAACAGAACAAGGAGGTGAAAAGGACTGTGATAAATCATTCAGTTTAACCCCTTCCCTAAGGCAGAATCAGCTACTATGCTATTCCTGGGCAAGGTTTGTCCAACTTGTCTTTAAAAATCTCCAATAGCAAACCCTCCTCCGATGCCTGCACAAGCCAGCCCAGCTTCTCCCTGACTTTGCCACTCAGAAAGGTTTTCCCAATGCCTAACCTGGATGAGCTTGCCACTCAGCTACTCACAAAGTGAGTGCTGCCATACATACAGGTCTCCCTCAGTCCTGTCTGTTTTTGAGGGCAGACTGCTTGGGCTGCAGTAAGGTTAGGAAGATGGGATGCCTTGCAGAGAAGCCCTTCCTGTTCCTGTTTCAGCAAGACAACACTAAATCCTGAATGAGCATTTTGCCCTTCTCCTTGAAGGAACAAAATGCAGTTTTGCCTCCACTGCAGCCATGGATCAACCCCGACTACCCGTGATGGTAACCGTTGTCACCAGCTTTTGCTTCAGAAAGGGAGACAACTACAACCTATACCTCAAAGGAGGGGGAGCTAAAGGCATTTCTACCCCCCAAAGTCAACCACAAGCCAAAAATATGCCCTCTAGCGCCAAGCCAAGCTCCTCACAGCACAGCCGAGAACCAAGCAAAGACAGTCCTCACCAGGATTTAGGTGTTACCTGCATTCTGGATTCAACCTAGCAGAGCCCTTGGTGCCAGCCTTCACCCACTGCTTTATTGGAGTTCCTTGGCTTGCACCACCATGGGGCTTCCAGCCCTGGGCTACGTGCAGCCTGCCTGCCGGCACACCAGGGGCTGCTGGATGCTGCCGGCTCGCTGTGCATGCCCTGCACGGCACACAGGCTCCTGCTCGTCTGGAAGAAACACCTGGCAGCCCTCCAGGAGCCACCGCTTCCGACTGCGAAATGCTGGCAGGAGCCAACTGCCATTATTTGTGTGTTTCACTTCTCGTGGTTCACCCTGCTCCTCTCCGAGAAAGAAAGGACTATTATCCCTTCCCCCTGGGGTTTGTAAGAAGGACGAAGCCTGCCAGGTACTGAATTAACACACCCAAGGTGCTGCAAGTCCTTCCCAGGGTGGCCACCGGAGTATTTTACAAGTGACTCCTGGCTATCATTCAGAAGTGGTTTCCTGCTTTGCCAGTTGGCTGCAGGAACACCACTCAACAACATTTTCATGAGTTTGTTACCACCGAGACAAAAACCAAGAGAGACTGTCAGTGCCCTCCATCACCTGTAATACATATTACATCTATTTTGTAATATATGAAGTGTTTTTTTCTATTTGTTCTGATCCATCAAAAGGATGTTCAAAGAATTATGTTAAAAATACTGAACTCCTGTCCGAGAGGAAGGCATATGAGTGAAAACCACTTCCAAAAATGCGTGTTCTGGAAAACAGAAGCCCCCTCTGCCCCACCTCACCAGTACTGCAGACCCCAGGAAAGCCATTAACACAGCACCCTCATCCAGGTGCGCTGCCCAGTCATTACAGACCCACATGTCCACAGAGAGCTTCTTGGTTATTTCAACTATTCATGTGTCAACCCAGCAATTGTAGGTTGTTATAAATCCTGCCCTGACTTCAGAAAAGAGTCCCTGAAAGAACTGCTTTGTTGCATGAAGCATCATTTCTGGGATGTCACTTACGCCTGCTTTGAAAGCTGCTCCCAGACATTCCCTTTCTAGGTGATTGTTTTCCCATTTATTTAGTCCCTGTTGCAGAATTTGCAAGGGCACCTTAAAGCAGAGAAGCAGTTTGCGAGATTTTGCCTAATGTAGTTATGCCTTCCCAGAGACTGACAGCATGCACAGCGTTTCCAAGAAACTGATCTGTGTGGATCCTTCACACGTTTTTTGTCACCCTTGTGCTCCTGCCTGGATTGGGCTTGTCCTACGAAATTGATGGAAAGCTCCCTGAAGCACAGGCTGCTGTTCAGCCGCACCACTGGCAGGGACTGGTTCCAGTCACAGATGCAACCAAAACAGAAATAACCACGCCCAAAATTTCACTTGAGACAGGTCTGAAGAGAGCATCTTGGTCAGTTATTTATTTCCTGGCACTGCGGTTACCAAGACTTTTAATTTCAGTATGGACTGAAGATTCAAAGCAGTGAAGCAGAACCGACACCAATGGGATTAGACATAAATACATTCACTCTAACCCAATAAGCCTGGGATGTCCTATATCCCAAATTGATTTTGCATCTTTCTTTCTCAGTATATCACTGGTTAGATATTATTAGATATTTGGCATGCATCTACGGAAAAGCCAGGCAACAAATTAATCAAAAGCTTCTGCAACAGTACAGGTGCAATCAACATGTAGGAAAGCATATCACACTGGAAAACCCCACACTTCCCATCACCGTGCACCTAAGAGATCACCTGGAACAGACAGAGAAAGATTTACCAAAGTTGCAAAACCAAGACAAGCAAGATCATTCTCCAGAGAAGGCCAGAAGACAGCCTTCAGCAGAGGGCACCTCCCAGCCACAGCAAAACCTAAAGCAGGCTGCGTGCCGCGGTTGGTCACTAACACACACACGAGGCTGGTTTCCAATTCCACGGGCTGCCTCGGGGGATGCCATTGATGCCATCCAGCACACAGAGGCTTATTTTAAAAGGCTGCATAGATGCGCACGTGTTGGAGCTGCCGTCTGGCTCTATCTCAGAGCCAGTCCCCCCCTCCCTGCGCAGTCCCCTTGCAGACGCTGCTGGTGGTTGGTACAAACGCCGGCTCACCCCAGCCTCACAGACACCCTAGGAAGCACATGCAGCCAGTGCACCCCACCATGCGCTGGAGGTTAGTGTTTTCAGGACGGGGCTGCATTTATGACCGTGCACTAGTCTCTCTAGGAACTGCTGAGCATGTTGGGGTAAAATGTGGCAACCTGGAAGCAGCAGCAAGGATTCTATGTCTTCACAGCACTTGCCTTTGTGCAGCAGAAACACATTATCCCCTGGGCACTGGCTAACAAAGACCCCAAACTATTTACCATTCTAATGAATTGTGATAGTTGTTCTTCTCCCTTTCCTTTCCCTGACCTTACCACACACCAAGGTAAGCAGAAAGCCCGAGTGCCATCCCATTACCTGCTTCCCATCCAGCTGCACTACACCCTGAAAGGCCACACAAGCAACTGGACTAAGAGCCACTGAAGGTCTAGGAAAGACGTTCAACCTGCAGAAAAGGTGACCAAGTACTCAAATACACCAAGGGATGCACCATCTATGTGATAGAGGGACTTAAGGTCCAGCAGGGAGCATTGAGGCTGGACATTTGGGAAAAAGCTCCCTTTAAGTTCCCTTATATCAGGTCATTTTACAGTCACTAAAGATGGAGAAAGAAAAGAGAAAGAAAACTAAAGCCAAGACAAATAAACAAACAAACAAGCAAACAAGTTAAAATACAAGTTTTAAAGGCTCAGAAGCTAATTATCACAACTTCATCCAGGGCTAGGACACTATGTACCATCTTGCTCTATTTCACTGATGCCAGGAGATTTTTAGTGCAGAGGGTGCACCAAAAGTGATGCCTCCATTTTTTTGGTGGAAACCTGCCAAGGAAGAAAACAAAAAAATCCATGCATGCATCTGTAATAGTGAGCACTAAACAAGAATAACAAGCCAGGGAACCTTCACGTTTTGTAGGAATGTAGCTTCCATTCCCTTATACAAGTTAAATATGTCATTCAAAAGGATTTTCTCATGGGAAAAAGTAAGCAATCGGGAATGGAAATAAAGTGGTCAGAGATTATTATTTTTCCAAGTTGAGATGTGTTCAGACATTTGTTTGGGGCAGGGAAGGCTGACAAAATAAAGTGAGTATAAATGCAAACCATGCCATTTTGAAACAAAGGTTGATTTCTTATACGTTCAAGCATAAATATGCATGCATGCATACATACATACAGATATATATATATATACATACAAACACACAGACACACACTCTCTATAAACAGCTGACTACGGTACAGGTGAAAGAAATGCAGTGTCCATGTGGCAGTACCCCATAACACAAGTGAGAAAGGACAGGAGGAATTTAACTGATTTTTTGAAAACACATTTGCATTGTGCGGTATTTGTGGAGAATTTCAGGACTCTCTAATTTTGGGGAGAATACGTAGAGTAAACACCGACACTCTACAAATAAACCTTAAATAAAACCAAAAGCATTATCTGAAGTCTGTTTTAAAGACTGCACAATCAAGCTTGTTGGTCTTTTTTGTTTGGTTGGGTTTTTTTTAAGAATAAGCTTAGTATAAGCGTGGTTTTATTCAGACTTACCTGTGGGCATGCTTCCTCCTCTTTTAAATTTACTTATCTTCACGTCTTCTAATCCAGCTCCAAATCCACCTTGCCAGCTACCTCTAGATGAATAGATAAGACACACTGACTGCTCCTGCTCAGTATCAGAGGATATATTAAATAGCATCTGTGGGAAGCCCCTTCAGAACAGGCATGCCAGAGACACGTACATAACCCAAACCTGCTGCATTTAAAACGGGCAAACAACCTCAGGGGGACTGGGGAGGGTAGGAACTATCAGTGACGCTAACTAATAGCTTTAAATACAGTCTATTTTCTTCAAATGCAGCTGGCATCAAATGTATTTATGGACGTAGAAAGTTCAGTGGGGCAGGAACAGCTATTTTTGGGTTGCAGAAAGGCCAGAGGAATGCAAGACAAGTATTGGCGGTCCAAGGCTCTTGTAAGGATGCTAAACTTGACAGGGCTTTTTAGGAAAACACATTTTTAGTAAAGAGATGCTGGTAGACGGCTCCATGGTGATCCCAGGTATTAAGAAGGCTGCTTACCCCTTCACTATGCACCACGCTGACTCTAGCATTGCCACCACCGCCTCCAAAGATAGACTCCACACGGCTGAGCCAAGTCCCCAAGATAAACTGAGACAATTTCTCAGCAGCACCAGAGAAGCCCTAGCAAGCTGTTCAAGTTGTATCTGCTCTCAGCATCCTCCAAGGGGCTGGTAAGTCACTGAGGCTTCCTGGAGCACAGCTGCTCCCAGCCAGGTCCTCCCAGAGGGCACAGCCAACACTGCCAGCCCACTCAGCAGATGAGGAGCCATGCAATGAGACCCCTGTTGACTGCTGATGTAGGTGTTTTGGTCACACAACACAGCAGTTTGCCCACAAAGCAGTTGGCACAACACAGGGGGTTGCATAGATGTGAGGTTCAATACAGATCTGCTGCTTCATCAGACACAGTGCTCAAGAGCCTTCACTTTTGTGAACTGGTTGTTGAAGGATTCAAGTTATGTGCCCTTGCATTTCAAATAAACTCAGCTTGCAACCCCTTCTAGGGCTGAGCAGATACTTTTTATTAAATCTAAAAGCATCAGGTATTTGTCCAGACTTTTTACAGCTAAGTTTAGACTGATGGACCTATTTGGCTGCCTGGTGCCCTTCCAGGATTAATTACATAGCAACCCCCAATTGGGATGTTTGTGACTCGCATTTCTGAACACACAGACATGAGCTGGAAGACAGTTCTGCTAAAGGCCACACAGCCTAGGATGCAGTAAACTATAAATCAGACAGCTTTAGCTCTATTAGACAGAAATCAAGGAACAAAGGAGAACGGAAGGAAAGTTCATATCACCTGCCACTTGAGCTAACTTGGGAAGAAGTTCATATTGCTTTGTACAACTTAGTGGAACCCAAGGAATGGGGAGTTAATACTGACCACCAAATGGCACAGCTGTAAACACAGTGGAAGATTTGTTTTGAGGAACTCAGTCTTCACCTTTAAAGGGATCTAGGACATTGTTGGTCCTCTTGATCTCTCCTGTGATCTTCTTGCAGTCCAACTATCACTGTAGCTTTTCTTCTTTTACTAAAAATTGCAACTTTTTGAAGCATAATGGGAAGCACCCTGTGGCCCATGGTATGTGAAGACAGGTGAAGCATGTATGCTTCGAGCCTGAATTTAATGTCTATTGCTTTGTTTTCTGCAGTTAGAGAAGACTGCACTGTGACCTAGCTGTTTCTTTCAATCCTACACTTCTGCAAGTGAAAACTGGAAAAAAAAAAGAAGGGATTTAGTCATCATCTTTCACTTACACAGAAGTGATATAGGTAGGCTTGCCAAAAATAACTGTCCATGAGTCAGTACATATAATCCTGTCTGCTATGACACTGATCAGTGCTGTGTGCTCCCATGCAACACAATACAGTCACACAGCAGCATCCAGCACTCCCCTCTCTGCTGTGAGCGTCTCCCACACACCAGCCCAGCTAGCAGGCAGGCGTGGCACTGTTTCAAGACAAAAGTGAAGAAAATCAAAGTATATCTACAGGTGACAACCCTTGTCCCACATCAGGAAATTAAATACAAGTGAAGATTTTCACTCCAGAATGCAAATAGTCACACTGAGTGAGCTGATTTGTTTCAGAAGCGGCTCAGTGTCTCTGTTACATTCTTTATTTTTATTCCTTATTTTCTTTATTATTTCAACATAATTACTAGCAACAGTGACATTCTAAGTAAAGATTGCCAACAACAACACAATAGCTATGCAGAATATGTAAAAATAGGAACCTTTATGACATATGAATGCTGCCTCTCTCCCAGCTGAAGAAAAGACTGATACACATGTGGTTTGATGTCTGTGTTATTTTTTAAGAACCTTCTGTCTAAAAGAAACAGACTTCGCAGGTGTAGTCCTCAGCCCTGCAGCTGCCCAGTACAAGGGCAGCCTTTCAAAATGAGGCAAGAATCAAGCAGGACCTCAAAATGAGAAAAAGGTACTTTAAGGCACTAGAACAGGCCAGACTAGAATGAACCAGACTGGCAGCCCTTTTTGAAACCTTTGCCATTTGGAGTTTCAAGGGCCAAGAATCTCTTCTTAAGGAGAAGCAGAGCCTTTGGAAGGCTTTTTCTCCTTAAGATGTGGAAGCACTGCTCTCTCTTTTTCTTTTTCCTTTTCCTCTTTTTTTTTGGGGAGGGGGGGGGAAGTGTGGGGGGGGAAATAGTTGTGGCTGAAGATGTACGCATCTCAAATCTTAAGTAACCAGGAAATTTCTCCCTGAAAGGACTGTTGTTCTCTCACACAACCTTCTGCAAGAATTATGTTGGTGCAGTAAGTGCTTTAAAACTAGTCTTGGCTTTATACTTAAAGACCTGAAATAGGAAACATGACCTTGCATTGACTTGAGTGTACTAAACTTTCCTACTTTCAAACCCATTTTTCCCTAGTTTTGTATGTATGTGGAAAAAAGAATATAGTCTGTAAACGTATTTTTCATCATCTAGATTGTAAGAGTTGTAAAATTGGGGCTGAAGACCACTTACAACTAATGGCTCTGCTCTCACACACAGCTTCCTCTAGTTAACTGCCTATTTTCTTGAAGTTAGGGGTAAGATTAAAAAAAGCACAGCCATCACTGTTAATTATATATGCAGTCTCAGAAACAACCGCACAAGTTAAATGTCAAAACAGCAAGCAAAGAAAAAAGATTCACAAATTTTACACCTTACAGGAGTTTGGATTCAACAGAGTTTTCAATGAGAGTTTTCAATAGTTTTCCTCCTCTAGAGTTAAAAAAAGCAATTAACATTTTTAAGTACACAATTTTTAAAAGTGTTTTATGATTGACATGTTTTCAGTCAATTTCCTAAATGGCTTTTGCAAAATCAAGTGCAATTCCTGCAGTTACAGCTCAACATTTATATGAAGATATTTATATTGTAATGTTCATAAATCACACCGTCCACTTCTTGGAACAGCTTTCTTTCATCACATTATTGATTTAACTGTCATTTGTGAAATGTGTCGTACTCAGACACATACTTGTTTCAGGATTCTAGCCAAATTCTTCTAAGGGGCTTTGCAAGGATATCTCAGGGTTTTAGATCTATGACATTTTCTTAATAGGAATGCAGATGCAGCTTCTCATTGGAAAGACAACCCCATTTCCAAATTAGCCCAATCAAGCTAGCCAAATAAGAAGCAACATGATCTATACCACACAATTTGCATTACATAAATCCTAATGTGGTGTTAAAACAACAGTGAAAAAAATGTTTGGCTAGAGGCAAAAACCCAGCTCTCTTGCCTTCTGCTTCTTTGACTTAATGAAGAGACATACACTTAACTAATGGCTATGGCAGGCCAGCAGGCTGTCTCTGCTTAATAATACCATTACGAATTCCACGAGGTTTCAGTTTTTAATATTAAGGACCTTCAACATACACCTTTTAAAAGTGAACCTCAGGATTATTTTCCTTTTTAAAAGATGCTTTTTCACTTACTTCCTCCCACTAGTTGCTATATCAGGCATAACAATGCACAAACATGCAAAATGCAGTTCAAACTGGGCACTTATCCATCACAGGAAAACTTAATAATTACAGAGCACTCTGCTAATGAAATTATATTCAGAGCAACTCTGAGTTCACAAATAATGGAAAACTACCTTCCCCACACACCTGCTTCAGGCTTGCCACATACATCCCTCTGCATCTGCTCAAAGGCACAGCTCTTCATTTCACAGATCTGAACTGTGAACATGCAGCAAAATTTCAGTTTCATATTCACAACAGAAAACAAAGAATCCAAACACCAAATTGGGTCATGATTCTTTACACTTACATTCCTCTCTTTGGCTAGATTCCTCACTTTTTCTAGATCTAGTAATCCATAACAAAGCAACAGGCAGACAAAAATTTGAAAGATGGTGGGCTTTTGTCTTAGAGTCCACTTTAAAAAAAAAAATACAATATTTAAAGAAAAGATACTGTTGCCATCATCCAACTAGTTTCCTCCCCTACCTGTTTTATGCAGTATAAAACATAGTAGAAAATATAGTTATCAGCTTCACACAAATGGCTGATATTTCAGTTAGAATAAGGGCATGGATGGGGGGCAACCAGAGATCTAAAGGCATAACCAGTAAGGATGCTAACACACTCAGTCTAAAACTGTGGCTTCCCAAACATCTGCTTAGCATCACAACCTTCTATAGAAAGGGATTCACTGAGCCAGAAAGGAACTAGCCACGAACACAGGGCCCTACCACATTGGCCTGGACATAGGCTTGAACGGGGTAGGCTCAGAATCAGATCAATCCTAAGACTTCTTCTTCCCCTCTGACCCAGCGAACATCTGATTCTTTTAGTCAAAATGGGAGTTCTACTGATATGTTATCTTCTTCTGATATTGCTCCAATCTCAAAAGACAGTAGCAATCTGCAGGAAATGACTGCAGGATAAGAAACACTGCAAGAAAGCACCTCCAGATGTAAATAAGGCAAGATGCTTAGGACCAAAGAAGGGTGGAATCTAAGACAGAGCCTTGCCATCTTGCACTCCCTGTTCACCTGTAAAGGTAGTTCTGCAACCAACATACTTACTTTACACTTGACATGACTATTTTTGTAGTTCTTTATATGTACTGAATGTATCTAATACACAATGCAAAGCCCTTATATATATAATTTTGGAACCTGGTATCGAGTTTGACATAAAATTTTAGGAGCTGTGACACTCACAGTAGTGCTGTGAAGTCTGCCTTGAATTAGAGTTTCTTCTGCCACAGCCTCCAGAAAAAAAACCAAAGACGTGGTTGCTACAGGCATGCTAGCAGATGACATGATCTGAAATGATTGGCACTTTGTAGTCTCAACACCCCCCCTGTACCTTACAAAGGAACATACGACAAAAATATTGCAAGAAATAAGAAAGTTATGCTCATGACCATGTTCATGGGAAAACAATTTGCATATTGAAATGAAAAGGCATCTTCTGATCAAATTCCCTCTCATTACTGGACCATCTTGTACACAGGGTCTCCAACTTGAATCATCCCAGTTTTGTCAACAGCAAAGTATCTTCCAAACAGAGGGCTGGATTTGTATATGTGTCGCTCGGACGGATCACATAAGCGGTAACTGCAGAGAGAGAGAGCACTTCTTTAGAATCAATGGCAGCAAATTCTAAACATCAAAATACCAGTGATGAGAACATATGAATAGTGATGCCCTGTTTTGGTCACCATACTGGACTAAAAACTAAATAAATATTATAATTGAGAGAACTAAGCAGTTCAAATGGAGAAAAAAAGCCTGACTGTATTCACACATCCATATACAATACACATACAAAATACTATAAAAAGAAATGCCAAAGCTGCAAAGTTAAGACTTTTAAATACTTTAAATACCTGTTACCCCAGGCATTCACCCCAGCAAAGATGAAACAGACAGGGAATGTAAAATTTCCAAGAAAGAAGAGAGAACTTCTTGAATTTTCTTACCATATAGAATTGCAGAAAGTGGAACAGAAGCCAAATTACACAGACCTTTACACTGCATTATTATGTCTTGCACATACTTCAAACCACTTTTAACACACTAGTCTAACATCTGCTAGGATCTAGCCTAAATCCACTCCCATGGCCTAAGCAGCAATGGTATTTTTACAACCTTTTCAATGTTTCCAGGGGCTCCTTCCTGTCCAGGACCCCAGTGTCTGGGTCAACAGTTGTTAAAATACACCTGCAATGACAGACAGTGACAAATCTGTAACAGTTTCTTATTATAAGTCTCTATACCTCTATACAAATTAATGGTCTCAAACATTTACCTGCCACAACACACTGTCCCTTTCAACTCCACATCGCCAATAAGAATGTCCTCCCAGGTGTCCTGAGAAACGGTAAACATTATGCACAGATTAGACATACCACACGCAACCATTTCTCCAGGAGTGGCACAGTCATTCTCAGAAGAAGTAGTACCGTTCCAGCTGATCACCTTTATTTGCATCATCAAAGTAAGTACAGTTACATTATTATGGTACTATTTTGATTAAAACCCTACATCATCGGACTCATCCAATTCAGGACTCACTAGTAATTGTATCTGAAAAGAAAGATACAGAAGTAATAAATCCCATTCTTCAGTAGGCACTTGTCCAAACCTCAAGCAAGCTTATTCTTATTGTACATGTGACAATCTGATCTGTGACCTCTGGTAAGTCACCATTTTTACAGAAAGGAAATTTTTTGTGGAAGTTAAGGTTTCACTTCTCACCTGCACAAGGTTCCTAGTGCAATCCTTCTTGGAAGACAAAAACCCATTCTCCTTTTCTGAACTTCTTATATTTAGGAAATTAACAGATCCATTCAGAGCAAATTCTTTGGAAAAATGGCAACATGACATACAAACTTAAAAGCCACCATCACTAGTACACTTCATCACCAGATACCTTCCTAGATAGTTTTTTTTGAACTACCAGGATACTGTCAGAGATGCGGTGATGGCACTGCAGTTTCACAAGTTTTACTCTTGTGCCAAAGTCACACTGACAATTTACATCTTGTTCACGTGTATCATTAATTGCTCAATTATAATATGCATATCTTTCCCTACTTCACACTTAAAAGATGAGCTTTCAGCAGCAGCCTGTCATTTAAATACATCTGGCTTATCCTTTGCTAAGCTAAATAAATATTCACAGACCTGTCTCCTCCCTCAACGTTCCACATGCACTGATGTGAGCAGAAACTGTATCTGTCTGGAATCCAATTGCAAAAAAAAGTCACAGAACAGCAGCTTTCCTCATCCTCCAAGGCACCATCACACAGGAAAACCAAGTTATAAAGAAACATATCCAAGGCTTCAAAAAAACATTTAAGACTTACTTTACCTCCTCAAAAGCACTGCAATCTGTCACAAAAATATTTGGCCTGAAGTTCTCTATCTTAACTTTCTTCTCCATCCTGCTATTTAAATCATCCAGTGAAGCTTCTGAGATCATCAAGACTGGGCAACAGTCAGGATAGGCAACCTATATAAACAAACACAAACAAATCCTAAGGCTGCTGTAAGAGCACAAAAGGAAAGTTACTGAATGGCAAAAGGACATATGTTGGAATCAGAGGCCACACATTAGCCTGACTGTTAGGCTACTGCATTCAGGTTTTAATTTTCTTGGAAGTGGGATAATAAATAAAATAAAATGCCCTTTCCTATTTCAGTAATCACTGCAAGTTTCATTTGCTCAAACTGCAAAATTAAACTTCTGCTTACAGGCTTAAACCAAAATTATATAAGCTACCACACCTTCTTACAAAACAATACCGTATGCATGTCCCAGACATTTATTCTGTCTGTTACAGATGGAACTAGGTGTATCAGTAAAACATGTCATGGTAAGTTACGATTATGAAAGGTACTTAAGACATTTATGGACCTGCTGAACTTACCTGGTTGACTATAATAAACCAACGGGATTTTTCTACATAATGAATCTATCTTACAGCAACACCAGAGGGCGTTTCACATACAGAATAGCAATACTAAATTGCAACTGTCCATTAATCCATCTAAGTTTGCTTGAAAGTGGGAGTGCTGCCATTTTGGAAACACAACCAATTAACAGCATTAAAAGAACTCCTACACATGCTAGTTCCACAGGAAAAAAAAAAAAATTGCAAGAATTTTAGTTTAGAGCCCTCCTCCTGTCTTTTTCTTGTATTATCCTTTCCCTCCTCCTCTTCCTCGTATATGCCTTTACAACCACAAGAATATGAGTGTTGAAATAATTATACAAACAATTCTGCCAGCTTTTCACGCTAGGATTCCTGAATGTCATCCCTAATTTGACATTCCTTTTGCTGAAACATTAGTCTTCTGTATTGGTCTCAGTGCCCTTCCATAACAAATGCATATCTATAAAAATCCATAACTGAATATACCTTCTTCTTTGTGCAGCAACAAGCAAAACATTGATGTCCTACAGATAACGGCATCACATCAGTAAGGCAAGATATTACCAACCTGCATTTGCTTACAAAGCTCACACTCATCAGGTACAGTTCAAACCACCTTCACATCAGAGTTGTTCAGACAAAAAGAAGGGCATCAGTGACTCCAATTATACGAGGACACCGCAGCATAGCATTGCCTTTCCCTGCCTGTGTTAATTTTACCTAATCACACACCTTCAAGCCTCTTCCCACAGAAAGAGAGACACATGAAACCTTTTAAAAATTATTTGTATTTTAATTCCTAGGCCGACTGGTTAAGCATTGTCCCTTTAAACAAAATATGAGGTAACAACTCATGTCAGTACATTCCTAGACCTAACAAGGGATAGTGTCATGTGATGGACGGCATCACATCCCCATGGATGTGATCAATAAAATAACAGCCACGTCGCCACCAACAAACAAGAAGGAAACACAAGCCTTCCTAGGCATTGTAGGTTTCTGGAGAATGCATATTCCAGACTACAGTCAAATTGTAAACCCACTTTACCAAGTGACCCGAAAAAAAATTAACTCTCCTCTGCTTAACCCATGACAGATAGGGAGCAGAGGTTTCCTATGCAATACAGATTACACTATCAAAAAACTTTTAAAAACATAACTGTCTCCTATTCACTGAGGCACATAAGGAATACTATTAAATTCTGTGGTGTAACAGCTCCTCTTCAAATACCAGCAACGGACTCTAGCCTAGAATGGTCAATAGCTTAGAATAGATTTAAAGTAAAATTTAAGCAAGTCATCTCATCATAGACAAGGAGAATATTCATGTGGTTAAGTACATGACTACACATCTTGCTAAACTGAGCTCAGTCACCAACGACAGAATGGGTAAGTTCAGGTGGGAAACAATTAAAAGAAAGTACTTCTGAGAAAAAAAAAAAACATTAATTTACCTCATCTGTGGTTCGGAAAAGGTTAATTACGTCCTTTGACTTTCTTGGCACCATGGAGGTCTCAAAGTGCACCAGTCGATATGGCTCGGAATTCAGGAAAGTGGTGATCCACTGAGCCACTTCATCTCCACAGTCCCTGCCTTGAATGTCTATTCCAAACACCCTGAAGGATCACAAGATACAACAGCAAATTAGTTGGAAAGCTGAAGGCTCAAGCATGCTTATCATTCAGAGGCAAACAACTTGTTTTAAAGTAGCAGCAAGACACAGTAAATAAACCACCCGAATTACAGTGAGGTGGAAACCAGTTTCCGAATTTGGCACAAGGATCTTTCCCAGCAGACAATCTCCTTGTGGCCACCTTGTTTTGGACATGGCTGGAGATATCCATTTTTGAAAAAATTATTCACGAAATAGCCTTTAGGTGCCCAGAGCCACCTGTCACATCGATGACCAGTAACAAACCTGTTTGCCATACTTTCAAGTGTGGAAAAAAGGGTCTACTCTTGCAATTGTATGTGACAACAACATCAAAAGATTTCTGCGCAGAAATCAACTGAAAGGTAACTAATTTCAGAAAACGAACAACAGTTTGAAAGGATGTGGTTACTGTAATTGACCTTTACAAATGTTATTAATTGTAAATGTCCCTGATTGTTAAGAAAGCTTTTCTTGCTGTTTTAGTGCTGTAAAAATTTAGTCAGAGCTGACAAACAATCTCAAAGGTAAGATACTGAGGTGTTCTACATGCAAAGACAGGTTAAAGATTTATAATGGAAGCAAAGTCCATGGGGGCATAAAAAGGCACTGGCAGCAGAATACAAATAAGTTTACACAAGGAATACTTTCTTGGCACAAAAAAGTAAACCTCAACTCAGCCTTCTAATAAGGTTCAACACTAGTCATGAATAGTTTTGTGATTTTGACTCAAATGCACTGCACTTTCTTCTACCTCTGCAATCATACACTGCACAGCTTAAAGCAGAGAGATACCCAAGCTCCTCATCTAGCCTGAGCCCAGCCCCTAGGAGCCCTCTTTTACTCATCAGGGTGCTGTCAGCAATATTCCTGCTCTCTTTGCTGGGATCCCTGTATCCACTCCATGGCACAAGTCAGGACTAAATGTTATTGCCCCAGACAGCATTCAGCTGCCCTTCTCTTCCCTCTGTTCTCAGTCCCTATATGCCTTCTGGTTGGCACGACCACAGAGGTGGGGGTCTTACAGCCTCCAACGCTACTGTTTTCCACCCACAAAGCAGATCTCTCCTGAGCACTCCAAGGCACAGGGATCCATGGGAACAGATCATGCAATTTAAGTATTGTGACACATACCAAGAAAGGGTACAAAGAAAGAACACAAGGCTTCTTAGCTTTATAGAGGGCTATAGAAACCCTTTGATATTTGCATAAATAGAAGTTGTGCCTACACAATGGCTTCAGTCCTGCATTGGACTCCCTCAAACACAAGATTTTTACACACTCATGTAAAATCTGCAACTGGATTTACCAGTTTTAAAGATTAATATCTGCACACCCTTTGCAGCCAGATGCACTACTGCATTGTCTTGGCTCCAAACCACCAGGCACTAGCCAGCACCAATCTGAAGGCATCACACTCACCCAGCGGTGGCAGAAACACAACTTTGTGCAAAAGCCCTTGCTGGCAGAGAGTACTGTGCCGTGAAACGACTCCAACTCACAAGCTGGAAGGGAAGAATCTAGGAACAAAAGCCAAATCTTCATTTGCCCGAATATAGCACTGCTCCCAAACTCCATTCTTACAAATGGCTGAATGGATCACAAAGAATCAGTCTTGAGCTGACAAATAGCAAACTGAGTCATACAAAAAAAACGCCTAAAAAGTACCAGGCAATGTTTAACTATGGGTATTGCTAATTTCACAGCCTACAATACCACATACAATACCAGACAACTTGGTAATTAAATTCCCATTAGTCCATTAACAGGCATCTAACTTTTGTTTATTTGCACTCCCAAATTCTAGCAAGTTTAAAGCCAGAGAGTGAAATCATTTACTAAGGCAAAGAAAGAAAAAAATTAAGAGATCTTAAATTGGAAAATCCAAAATAATTTTTCATTAATAAAAGGCATTTAGACTATTTAAATATTTTTTTAATGGCACAACAAATTTTAAAAAAATAACATCTTGAAAACCGCATGTTTTTGTAGTGTATGTGTCATTGGCTAAAGCATTCTAGACACATTTTTAAAAGACTGCCCTGTTTCTCCCTGAGAAATGCCATAATTTGTAACTTGCACCTGCCTTGTACAAACAGAGATACTAAGCTATGCTGATCAAGAGTTTCCGCAACAACAGATTTATGCTAAAAGCTAGCAAATGCAGTTCTTTTCCAGCACTCTTTTAGTTTTAATTATAGCAGCTGGTACATTAACCCTCTCCGCTATCCAAATGAAAAACCACAGTATCTTTGTAGGGGCTAATACCATTTACAGTTATTAAGTAATGTCTTACATGTTAATCGACATTTTAACAGGGAAAAGGTTTTCTGCTTTCCCTTGTCAGTTTCCAGCATGGACTTCAATACATGGACAAAATAACTAGGCCTGAAGGCAGCTAAATGACTACCTTTGCAATTCATTCACCTGAAATGTCCTTGACATAGCTCCTACAGGGAATGACTTGCTCTCTGAGCTGCTCAGCATTCCCAAATTACTAACTTACACACATCAGTTAAATGCCTGCAGATGCAGGTGAGTGGCTCTAAACCCTGACATCTCAACAATTCCAAATGGCTAGTGCGTATCAAAAAATGCCGATGCATATACTAGTGGTGACCAAGAAATACCAATATGCATGACTGAGGCTGTGAGATGCAACTGCTTACCCAAGCAAAAATGAGAATACTAGAAGTAAACACAAATGAGCAAACGCAACAGTCTATGAAGACTGAAGATCACAGTTCATTTGGCAGACATACAGCATATAGCTTTTGAATACTGTATCATCTTTTCCTGAGATTTGTTTTCACCAGTGTTTAGCAGATTACAACCAGACCCTTTTTAAAGGCAATGAATCCTAGCCTCCTTCATAACACTCAGCAGAGAACTTCACAGAACCACAGAATGGTTTGAGTTGGAAATGGCCGTTGAAGATCATCTAGTCCAACCCCTCTGCCACAGGCAAGGACATCTTCCTCTAGACAAGGTGGTTTAAAGCCCCATCCAACCACCTCGCCTTGAACACATCTCTGGGCAACCCATTCCAGTATCTCATCACCCTCATGGTAAAAATGTCTTCCTTATGTCTCATCTAAACCTACCCTCTTCTAGTTTAAAACTATTGCCCCCCCGTCCTGTCACTACATGCCTTGGTCTGAAGCCTCTCTTCCCTTGTGCAGACGGGGAGACAGACCCCCCAGAAAAGCAGGAGAAGCACCCAACTTTCATCCTCCAATTTCTGCAGAAGAAAACACAAACCATCCCACAGTCTTGAAAAGCAAAGCACGTAAGTGAGAGACAGTATACAGACGCATGGGAGGGGAAACAGCTCTTCAGCACCTGCAGTTCCGCACGGGGTTTTTCCTGGGGAGCTTCACAGGCACGCACAGCTTCTCCATTTCCGGCGCCTCCAGGGTCAAGTGCCCGTTTTCACAGCCGACAGAAACGAGGACCAGCCGCGGCTCCTGGCGAGCTGTAACCATGTGCCCATCCTCCTTGGTCACCAGCCAAAACCTGCCATGGAAGGGGGACAAAAAACCATCAAACAACGTTAAAGGCCGATACCGGGCACAGGCCGCCCTCGCGGCCCTGCGGCGTGCCGAGTACGGCGGTGAGAAAAAAAAACCCCCAACAGACGTGGAGCCTGAACGGAGGCCCGGCAGCAGGCCCGGAGCACGGCGCCTCCCCCTGCTCGCCATCCCGCCCCCGCCGTACCTGTCCCGCAGCTCCCCGCTCCGCAGCCCCATGGCCGTCACCTGCGCCCGCCTCACCGCCACCCCCCGGCACGACTTCACCGGGTACACGAAGATTTTCAACACCGTCCCCACTCGCTGCAAGCGGCGGCGGCGCGCAGCCGCCCTCCTCCGCCCGCCAGCCCACCGCCATGCTCCCAGCAGAGCCCCCAGCGCCAGCAACGTCGCCGCGCCACCCCACAGCCAGCCCGACCGCGCCGCCCGCAGCGACAGGCCTAGCGCTGCCCCCTCCCCGGCCATGGTGACTGCGCCCCAGCAGCGGCGGCGGCGCGGCGTTTGAAGGAGCCGGGGGCGGGCCGAGGGCGGGCGGCCGCCCATCTCCGGCCGGCCCCATCCGGGCTTGCCGCGGCGGGGCCTAAGGGGCCTAGCGGCGGGGAGCTCCCCGGTGGCCTGTGGGGATGAGGCGGCACCTGCGGCTGCGCCAGGCCGAGGCCTTTGCGGCGGCAGTCGAGGCCTGGGCTGGAAGAGAGCATGCGGTCGCAGTGCGGAAAATAAAAAATGCGTTTCTTCCAATATCTGGGCTTTTATTAAAAGCAATGTTGCAGGGAAAGCATTAGCTGTGTAGGAATAGGTGTGCATGTGGAATTCATCCGTTTGGGTTGACTGGGAGAAGAAGGGGACACAGGTGGCTGGAGGTGAAGAGCTGTGGGGGGACACACAGCAAATGGCGGCTCCTGAGAGTGGGGTGGGGCTGCCACGTGGTTGGGCTGCCTTGGGGCAGCTGTCTGCACCAGCTACCTGGTACCAAACTTGTGAGGCCCCCTCTGAGAGTTTCCCTCTTGTTGGCAGGGACACGGGGAAGTCACTCGGTGGGACACCCACCTGCAAGGCAAAGGTGACATCACAGAGCAGGCTGGAGTGGCCCATGCTGCTGTCACCGCAGGCCTGTGCGCAGATGCAAAGCAAGAGCCTGGGCTGTTGATTTTCCCCAGCTTCCTTGGTCAGGCTTGCAGGGATCTAAAAGCCCAACTCACAAATTGAAATTTTCAGTGTGGCAAAAACAAAGTCCCAGCAGGCAGAAGATGGGGAAGCTCGGCATTGTGCATTCCTGAGAGATTCAGACAGCCCAGCCATGATGGATTACTGGAAGTACTACATCAGCAGCGTCCTGGAGGACAAGAATGTTGAAGATGTGGCTTTCGTGGGCCTCTCTGACAACAAGTGCGTGTGGGCGGCCAAGCCAGGAGGGCTCCTCGCAGCCATCTCGCCTCAGGAAGTGGGCTTGATCACAGGCCAGGATCGGAAAATATTCCTGCTAACGGAAATCACCATAGCGGGCAAAAAGTGCAGTGTGATTCGTGACAGCCTGCTGGTGGATGAAGACAACAAGATGGACGTCAGAAGCAAAGACAGTGACAGCAGATCCATCTGTATTGGCAAGACCCCCAAAGCCCTGATCTTCCTCATGGGCAAGAAGGATGTTCATGGAGGAGCCCTCAACCGAAAGGTCCACAATATGATTGTGGACATGAAAGAGTGTAGCAAGTAGTGCCAAAGAGACAGACATCTTCTGCATGAGCACAGGGCACAGTCGTTGCTGGAGCACCGAAGGGAAATAAACCGAATTTGGTTGCAGATGTCTTTGCCTGCTGCTGTCAGGTGGTGGGGTGCTGGGCAGGCAGCAGTGCTGGGACACTCACAGCTACCTGACCAGCTGTGCTGCAGAGAGAGAATAACATATTCATTCCTCATCGGGGTGCTCGGTGTTGACTGGTCTCCCGGCCATCTTGGGTGGTTGTTCCCTGTTATTCTAATTTTTACTGACTGATTTTGGGGTGAAGGTCTCTGATACCATTAGCTCTGGGAAAGGGCAGGAGGGAAGGCAATCTCTTTGCACTCTTGTTCACCCCTTTGTAGTTTAAATCATGCCCTAATGCCTGCCAGTCATGAGTTTTGAGACCTTTCTACAAGTAGGCCACAACACTAAGGATAAGCAGGACCTGTGTTTACTTTGAATCTGCCTCTGGAACAAGCCCAGTTCATTCTGGAGATTAACTGTTGCTCAGCAGAGCCTTGTGCTGCTGTTGGACTGTGGGGGAGGCACATACAGAGCTAGTCTGTCACCTGCTCACCTTCCACATCATTTGAAACCCCGTCTAATGCTACTTTACCGAGCAAATTGGGTTTTTTAAAAGATAAGTTACCTGTTTAGCATCTGTGGCATGGGAACCTACTGAAGGTTTCTTCCTTTTCCATCCTGCTCAATCACACTGTCTGGTCACAAGATCCCGGGTTCCTGTAAGCCCCCCAGGACCCCCAGGAGGATGCAGAGTTGTGCCAAACACTGCACATTTCCCCCCCACACACATTCACCAGTGCAGCCCTCCCCGCCTGTTCCCGCTTGTAACCGCGAATGGCCAGTCCAAAATGAGGCAGAACTGGTGCACTTGAGATGGGACCAATGCAGGGAAGACTCAATGGGTATCTCTGGCAGGACCCCTCTCCTCACGTGGGGGCTTTTCTTGCTCCACTGCTGCTGGCAGCCCTGGCAGCTCCCTGGCAGTGAGGCTGAACCCACCACACGCTGTCCCGCCACAGCACAGACAGGCTGTGACCACTCACCATGGTGAGACACCCCATCCTCCATACCCCGGGAACCCCCCATTGTGCCAGGTTGTTGTAGTTTTGACCCTGGCTAGCGAAACAAATCCCACAACAACCTGTCTCAGCTGAAACCAGGACACAGGGAAATCACGGGTGCTAAACTGCTTGGTCTGGTTGGATCAGACCTCCTCCACCACCTTCAAACTGTTGACCCACTGAGTCAAAAATACTTGTGATGACTTTTTATGACTCTGCCACAGACAGGAGAGGAGAGCCGGCCCTGCTGAGCAGACTGAGAGCCCTTGTGTGTTCTTCAATAACCATTCATCTTGTCATTTAACACGGAATCAATATTTTGTAATTTAATTGAATTCACACAGAGATCTTCAATCTGCAACTGCACCCAGAGGTGCAGAAAAATGCTGTAAGGGGAACCAGGCATCTAATGTATTAGCAAATGTTCCACAAAAATGCAATGACTGTTTAATTAGTAAGCACGGTCTGATAACAAATTAACATAAGTACTAAAGGGATAAAAACACAAAACCAAATTTTTTAGAATCTATCAATAAAAGAAATGCTTCAAATGCAATACATTAAAAAAAATCCTAATATTTATGTTGGCCACAAGTGTTTTAAAAAGCATGGGCATTCCCAGCAAACACTGATGCTTGTTTTCACAAGCTTAAGGCAAAAATGAGTGCCTCCTGTGAGCAAGCACTGGTAGTATTCTCCACTGTGCAAATCACAAAATAGAGAAAGCTTTTCCCCTCTGAACTTCAGTCTACGAGGCATCAAAATGTCAGGATTTGGAATAAGAGGAAAATATTTGGGGTGATGCAGTGCTTGCTCCCTTCTTCTGGGTACCAAAGAAAATAGGTCTGGAGTGTATATATACTTTACCAGCATGGGAATTTGGAGAAGCACAGACCTACATAGTGTGATGGTGTGAATACCTACAGTTCTTCACACATTATGGGCAGATCCTTGCAGTTTGAAGGACTTGTTAATTCAGAAATAACTCACCTTTGCTAACAATTGCATATTAATTTAGAGAAAAAAAAATATTTCTAAATCCAAGAAAGACCTTAAACTTTCATTCCCTGAATCTACCAACCTGGAGCCTAAGGAGATTTCGTTCAGACCAGCCCCAAAAGCAGCTGTTATATTCAGTCCTGACTCTTCTCGGAGACTACTGCGTGGAGGAGTTTAAACAGGAATAGCAGAAGGTGGCAGCATCTGCATAATCTCTCCTCTCCTGCTGTGATACAAGGAATGTAAAATTGGAACTAGCTGCAGAGAGCGGGGTGACAGAACTCTATTTGCCATCACCAGAGTGGGCACGGTAAACCTGCACTTAAAAGGAAATGACGGTGTTTTCAATTGCTTATAATGTCATCAAACTTCAGGACAGTTGTGCTAAAATTCTCCGCACCAGGTTCTGGCCTCAGGCTCCTTAAAATGTGTCTGATCAGATGAAGGATTCGCAGTGTCAATCCCACAGCACACTGGGGCTAGAAAGCACATCTCAGGCTAGAAAGCAGGCGATGCTGGCGTATCTTGAAAAAGCACGGTGTCAGCTCAGAAGCGTCCAAATGACAAATTTTCAGGTGGAACAAATTTTATGGAAAAAGTAATGACATATCTGCCTTCAGATGTCATGGGCAATTGGAGGTATTCTTCTAAAGGCAAACCTAGTCTCTCTTGTAGCAGCGGCTCAATCAGAGGTCTAAGACAAAGGAAAAAGTTAAATAATTTTACTCATTTCCACTAAAAATAAAAAAGACAAGTGACTGGGGATCTTGTCCGTCTTCAATAGGTGCATAGGTCTGTACTTTGGAAAGGCATAAAGTACCACCCTGAGGGGGAGATTTGGATGGACATTACAAAAAAAACCTCCAAACCCCAGTGACAAAGACAGCAAAATGCTGGCCTAGGTTTGTTGACAGGGTGTTAGGCTGGCGCTAAATGTAGGCTGGGCTTGTCGCAGTGAAGGAATAGGGTTAAATGCCCACAGCAGGGATGTGCCAGTTATTTTTCCAGTGACTTTCTGATAATTCAGCAAAAGGCAGGGATGAGCGGGTGACACGGCTGAGTGTGCAGTCATCCTATGCTGATTTCAACAAGATATGGTAAAAATTGTATTATGCCCACACACATACACAAATTATATCCTTCTTCCAAACTTAGAACAAACAATAAATTCAAAAGATTCCTTCACAGAGAGGAGGGGAAAATAAAAGCATTGCTGTTTCCTCTTAAAATCTTCAAGGAAATCAGAGTTCAGTGAGTCATGCGCTAGAAATGAGCTCAGTGAAATTCATGTAGGAAAAAATCTCAGGCGAATAATTGGAGATGATAGAATTAAAAATAGAGTCATTAATGATAGATGCCTTTTAATGAAGCCAGAGCAGTAAGATAAAGGGATCTTTTTTTTTTGTGAGTCTTCTCCTACATGGGGAATCATGAATACATAAAAGCCAGGCAGGTGGGTAAGCTACTTTGTTCACTATCCCGTCCTACAGGAAGATGAATTGAAAATTGTCTTTTTCCCTCAGTCAAATGTTAAACTTCTGTCTCTCTAAATTCAGCAGGACAATGTAGAAATGGTTGTTCCAGGCAAACATTTGGCCCAGTATTAACTAATGCAGGCTAACGATGTTACAAGTTCTCCCCATGTTCCATAATTGCAATTCTCCAGCCGAGTATAATACCGATCAGGCAGCTTTAGGAATTTGAGTAGTGTGAGCAGGGCTGCATGTCAGCTCAGAGAGCAGGTCAGGACTGAAGGAGAGGCTTTACTGGGCAGCAGGTGCATTTATTCTGCAGCACAAGGATCAACACGCTTCTGCAGCTATGGTTTAGCAGCCATCCTGGAGAGGATGGGATTCACCCAAGACAAGAAGGTCCCCACACTAATTCAGGCGCAGCTGAAAAAGCAATCTGATGGTAGCTTGGTGTCTCAGGAAAGGCAGGAGCAGGGGTTGCTTTACGGGCAGCAGAAATAGGGGCATACAGAAAGCATCAGGAGGCAAGTACAGATGGTGTGCTGGAGCTGGGGTCCACGGCAGCTCCTGGGGAGGTCATTCCAGCCTGCTGACCTTCATTCCTCCTGCATTTGAAATTACACGTCCTGTTTTAAGCAGCTGTGATCTCTCCAGGAGAGGATGAGATTCAGAAACAAGAACTGGCCGTGGCTCATCCTCTTCTCTCCAGTGAAGCATCCTTAACGAACGTTTTTGAGGCACAGCAAGAACCTCAGGGCAAAGTGTAATGCATTTTTAGGTGTTGATGGAGGAAAAAAACCCAAACCAAAACCAAAGAACAATGTTCCTATGGCTTTACATTTGACACACTTGCCAACAGGAGGCTCAGGGTTCACCTGGGGAGAAAACACTAGGATGTAGAGACATAGCTGACACTGCTGGGACCCAACATCCTGAAGGTGGGTCTGGCCAAACTAGGCAGCCAGTCTAGGGGAGGAAGGGCAGGAAATCCCTGCAGGAGATAAGAGAGAACAACCAGGCAAGCTGACAGGGCTGGAAATCTGCTTTTTTCCCAGGAGATGGCACTAAAGGACAATTGCCTTTCAGCCAGCACTACACAATGTAGTGGAAACTTCCTCGTTATCATAAGCAAAGCTTTAGTCTTAGCACCTGTGCTTTTAGCAAAGGTGAGGATATCTGTCTGTTACATCTCCATACAGTTGGCAAACATAAGCTTTCTGCTTACCATGGCCGTATCCCGCTCAGGGCCACAGAGTCACCCAGGGTGGAGGGACCACAGCAGGTCTCTCCTCCAGCCTCCTGCCTGAAGCAGGGAGAACACTGAATTCGCACGGGGTTGCTCTGCACTTTGTACAGTCATGCCTTGAAAGGCATTTCCAAAGCACACCCTGAACAGGTAACTGCAGGAACTTGGTACACATTTTAGGACCAGTTTTGCCTCAGAAGAGGCCAGTCTCTAGCTAACAAGGGACTCGGGATACAGAAAAAGAAACTGGTTTTACAGCAACCCAACACAAAACCTGCCCCCCTTGCGGGTCTTACAGACAGGCAGAGGACAGAAAAGCCGGTTCAGCCCTGAGGCGAACCTTCGCCTGGGTCTGGCAAAGCCTTGGAAGCGCTGAAGTGATGTGGTGTGGTAGGGCTCTCCTCCATTACAGCACTTCAAAAGCAAGCTGTGCAAGAGCACTTCCTTGCTGCTAATGTTGCAGGACAAAGGACAATAGCTGTTGAGTCCCCTACCATTTCCTCAGGGCCTACGGGTAAGCCAGAGTAGTAATTAAATGCTCTGGCAAAAACAGCAGAAATGTTCTGCTCCATGACTCACTGAGCAGGCAGCAGGAACAGCCAGGGATTTAATCTGAAAGGGACTTGCCAGGCTGTCAGGTTAGGGGAGTTCATTCCTGAGAGAAGGTTGGACAGGCTGACTACTTCTTGCCACTCTTGCATGTATTCAGCTTCCCGCACTTACATATTCTGCCGCTTGTTATAAAACATGGTGAAAGGCAGGCAGAGAGCTGGAGGGAACCAGGTAGCACAGTAGCACACGACTGAAAACAAAAACCTGCCAAGCGAAATGCTGGGTAGAGGTGCCAGGCAAGCACCTGAAGGGAGGAACACATTTTGTCCAGCTCAAACATCAAATCTTCCCCATGTACCTGCTATACTGTAATATCCACCATCTCCCACAGGGTCAAATGTCTGTTTTGTTCCTCAGAAGAACCAGGAGATAAGCTGCAGACAAGCCTATTTTAATAACAGAGCCTGCCTGCACCCAGGGGTGGAAAGTTCTCCCTGCTGGGGTGAGCATCGCAGACCTGGCAGAGCAGGGATGCTGCCATGATGGACAGCAACTACAGCCCCCTGCCATCCACCCTGCTGAAAAATGAACTGCACCCCCCAGATTCAGGTTTCCTAGACGCTGCTGTGTGAGCTGGGCTGGTGAAGAGAGCAGTGATCCCTCCGGGCAAGGCCTCACAAACTCGCTCCACCAGCTGAGGAGTGAGTTACTGCTCAAGGAGAACTGATAAGCAGCAGTAATGAGTAGCCTCGTGAGAACCATCAGTTCATTCTGAGGCAGGAAAATAGGCTGGCATGAATCACCAACTGTTTTATAGCAACAGCATGGGTTACTTGTGCACTTTTTCTTTCTTCTTTGTTTTTGGTCTATTTTAGAAACACTGTTCAGCAGAAGCTGACTCACCAATATGCATCAAGCGTTTCTTTTCTCAAGCTCACACAGAAACAGCCTTTACACATCATTCTGGTTCTGCATGGATGGCAATCGCGTTATTCCCCTTAAGTTGTACCAGGTGAGCTGAGACCACAGGTCAGCAGGCCAAAGTCAGTGACAACCATTGTGCTGAGTGGTTCCACAGGCTAAAGTTCATGTTTACCTTTGTGGAAAATCCCTGCGCTGAATGGCTTGGAGGCTGTGTGTTGCAATGTGGGAGCAGCCTTGCTCGTCAGAGGACACATGGATGCATAGATAGACGCTCATTTCATGCCAAAACATGGAGACACAAACCCCTCCTGCATTGCTTTAGCCATTAAAAAAAAAAGCTCTAATGACTCACACTGTACAAGCACTGTAAAACCCAGAGCAGTGTAACAAAAGTTGAAGTTAATCCCAAAATATGCAAGCTGGTGTAGCACGTGGGTGTTGGGACAACCCTGCTCTTACTGCAGACGACACAGCAGTTATTGATACCCTCTGGCACGCTGACGGGGCAGTTCCAAGGGACAGGTTTGTCTGCACAAGGAAGTTCAAGAGAAACAGCTAAAGGCACAAAATCAATGAGTGAAATCCCTTTGTGGCTATTCCTGCTGCAGTTCCTGTGGCCTTAGATCCTCTACAGCCTCATCTCCACACCTGGCCTTTCCCAAGCATTTCCATGGAGTCTGGGTTACAACCATGTCCTTCTCGAAGAGCGCTGAGGCCACGGGCGGAACAACACGGGGAAGTTTACTTTGCAGCTTCCCTTGCTGCTTGGGCCACCACTGAGAAACGCCTCCTTCGCGCATTACTTATGTGCATAGGTGAACACACGACATGGATCACATTACTTTTATTTACAGTCCACTTAGAAAAGAGCGTTAAAAAATTCCACCTTTGTTTCATTTGCTACATTTAAAAGAAATACAGTCCAGATTGCCAACATGTGCAAACCCCTTCATTCAAAAAAGGCAAAGAAAGCAAATGAGCAGCACTTTTTTCCAGAATGTAAGTCAACTCCTTGATTACAAAAACACTATCAAAACTGGAAAGATCTATAATAGAGAGGAAGTGCTAGCAGGGAAATTCTTGACTGCTACCATGAAAGACTGATAGAAAAAAGTAATCAGAACCTGCAGAATTCTGAAGGCCCATAAACCCCCTTGTTCCTCTGTCATCAGTACAGGGCTTATATCCCTGGAAGTGTGCCACAGAAGCTGCTCCATCCAAACCATTGAGCTGACCCATCCGATGCTGACATTCTCTGGCTACAACTCCCACCTGCAGAAATGAAGATGGAGCTGGCAGGTCCCATTCTTACACAAAACAGTTGTGCATTCCTATACCAAACACCGTATGTAGTTTTTTTCAGATGCAGCTGGTAATCCATTTCCTTTTCCAGTGACCACCACACAACTGCGTGTTCTTAGAGCCCCAGCTTCCAGAATCAGGTATGTCAGATATAAACTCTGTTCTCAGTACGAGAAGCATATGCAGGTTTCACAGCAGCGGAGGAAAACTTTAAAATACTAATCACAGTGAACCTTTAATGCCCCAAAATCGGAAGACAAACACACCTCATTTTCTTTCTGGATATTTACATCAATCTTAAGCTTTAAAGGCCCATGATTTCCACTGTTTGAGATGAACAACAGTGATTCAGCAAAGCTCACCATGTCTCAGACCACAGCCCATTTATATCTGCGTATATTTTTAAGTAAAGTCATAATCTTAACCCTCTCAGGGGAAAAAAAAAGACCTCAGTAAACCAAAAACTACCTTTTCCTGATCCTTCATTATCTACTTCCTCCATTGCTTTAACAATTCCTCCCCCTAGCCAGGCTCAGCTCTCCACTCCTCCAACTTCCCCCCCTCCTCTCTTTTCCTTCATTTCTCTCTCCCTCATCTACTTGCTTTTCCATCCATCCTTGGCTCCCTTCCACACACAGCTCAAAGCTCTAGAAAACCAACTCACATCCAAGAACAAACTTCAGCTCAATTAGTCGAAGATTATTTCCTCATCCTTGTGTTTCTTTGACCCAATCTGATTTTATAAAGCACTGGAAGTTTTTGGCGAGAAGAGCACTCAGTCCAGGGAAAGGGGCTGGCCGAGGGGCCCGGGACTGGGACTGATTGTCCAAGAGGTTTTTCAGATGCGAGTCTCAGATTTAATCCAAAGAAAGCAGCAACGGCCTCGCATCCTTCCTGGCGGGGTGCGCGGAGCTGTGCTAGCGGACGAAGGATGCCACCTGAGCTGTCACCCCAAAGGGAGCAGAATAAGCTGTCGCTAATCCTTGCAGACCCACCACCAAGTAGCGGCATCCCTTCTGCAGAGCTTTGCCGATGTTCTGCGGAGAGAGATGGGAGAAGGGCATTAAAAAAAAAAAAAAGGAGAGGTAACAGAAAACACCTTCACATGAAATCATTCCGACAACCTCTTTAACTCACAATGTCACCGACCCAGAAAATGGACTTCTCCTACAGCTAATGAGAGCTGAGCACGAAACAACATTTTACCATCTATTTTTATATAGAAATACACACCCACAGAGTATAGTTAATCTGAACGGATGCAGCCTCCACAGGAAACCAGGCTTTTACATGGGCTTCTATTCAAGAATAAAATTAGTTTAAATTCACACCTAGTTTGTCAAGGTGTTTCTAAGCATGTTAGTAACTCTTAAAAGCACATAAACTTAAAACTGGGGCTGAACAAGAAGGCAATAAATCACTGACAATACTTCGATAGAAATGTCATTGCTTTTTGTCAAAAAAAGTTATATTTTTTTTGTCAAAATAAGGCTGTTTTGACCCACTTTCATGTCTGTACATACTGCAGAACTCATCTGTGTACTGCATCGGAGATAATTTGCTACAGACAATTTAAACTAAAAAATCTTAATATAATTTTAATTTCACTCTTGCTAGTTTTTGCTCATGTGGCTTGTCGTGACTGGGGAATTAATACAATGTGGTCAGTTTGGCAGGAACATCAGAATTAACTGCTAGTAACACTTTATGGTTGCTTGGGACTAGATCAAAATCATCTCCTGTAATACAGAAAACACTGAAACAGAGGATATACTTTTACATCAGTGCAATCCAGTCAATATGTGTTATATTCCTAGGATTTCTGAAAGCTGGATTACAGCGGTACCAGCACATGAAAACCTTCAGCTGCCACGATGCCACTACATAGCTGAATTTTGCTCTATGTCCTCCTATGGAAACTCACTTGAAAGGAGTCAGGATGGCAAAACAAAAAGGCAGCTCATGCCCGGAGGCAGAGCCTGCAGATAGAGGAGTACCTTCCCTTCCCACATCTGCCCCATCCTACTATGTCGCACTGGCCGAGTCTTTCCTCCTTCCTGCACTGTCTACAACTTACCTCCCAGACCTCACCAGTGCTTTCACAAGCTGTTTTTTACTGCCAAAGCTCAACTGGCAAACCTTCCCCGTGGGGATGCCATCTGACCAATACAGCAGGGCAACACGCAGCGTTCCAATAACTACCTTCTGCTCCAAACACTACTGCAAGTGCCCTTACGCCGAGAGAGCACATGGAGCAACAGCACATCAGCGAATTTATGAACTGCTGCAACATAGCCATGGTCACAAAATAAATCAAACCTACACTGGAAGCTCTTCGGACTTGAGACTGCTTCAGGCTACACGTGTTTAGAAATCCCAGTGTTGGAAAGTTGAAGTATCAAATCCATCACAAGAGAAGGAAATATTCTATCCATCTCTTTATGAAACAGTAGTATTTGTGAGGCAGCTCATGCCTATGCTGTCATACATAAACTCGGTGAATTTCAAAAGTAACAAACTTTGCCAAGCTACAGGCATTCTCTGCATGTCAGACATAGCAAGCGTATCTTTAACAAAATCACCATTTTGTAAAGAATGGAGGAGAAAGTCACATCTCCTCCTGACATCTGTTATCTTTCCAGTAAGAAAAGACTCCCAGCCCCAAACAAGTTTTTCCCGCTAACACAGAAACTAGTTTTTGCTACAAATATCAAAGCCATATCTGAGCTGCATTTAAATATACACGAACCACAGAAAAAAGAATCAAATTCTTCCAAATAGCACTTTTGGAATTAAAGGCACCACCCACCCTCCAGGGAAAAAAACCAAAACAAACAAGCCACCAAAGCACCAGAATGCAGGGCTTGGGACTTTCCACGCAGGAAAGCAAAAGAACAATTTTTGATCCAAAACAGTTGTTACACAATTAAGAACATGTTACATTTTTGTCTTTAACTCCTACCGCTAATGTTCAGGGGACACCTAGAAGGGAAACTGGCAAAGGAAAGTAGTGGAGGGATGCGGCTGCCCTTTCTTTTGATCACTTAAGTAGAGGGGGGAAAAAAAGAAAAAAAAAAAAAGAAAAAAAAAAGGCACCTAACTGGAAGTTTTAAGGAATAGCGTCAAAACACTGACGCCGAGGGAAATACAGAACACAAAGAAACACAAAATCCCCGTCACATGGCTCAGCTTAGCGTCAATTTCACTCCGAAACTCCGCGTTTCCAGAGACCCTCAGAGAACTCGGTGCTGAGCCCCCGCTGCCCGCCCCGCTGCGGCTGCCCGGGGCCGTTGGGGGCTCGCTGCCCCCCTCACCTTGCCGTACTTCTTCAGCCGCTTCCCGTAGGGCCTCTTGCCGGCGGCCGGCGGCGGGCGCAGCGGCTGGTAGGAGTCGGGCAGGAGGGCGAAGCGCACCTTCCTGGAGGCCGCGCCCTCCTCCTCCTCCTTCAGAGCCGTGGGGGTCCCCACGCTGCCCCCAGCCGCCGCCTCCTCCTCCTCGCCGGGCAGGATGGAGACCTGGTCGTCGCCGTGCCCGCGGCGGGAGAACCTGCCCCTTGCCTTGGCACCCAGCCGCGCCCCCACCGTCATGGTGCCGCCGGGCGCCGACCCGTCTGCCCGCGGCTCCGGGCGCTTCCTCCGCCGCCGCTGCGCCACAGGTGTGGCCGGAGGCGGCCGCTGCCCCCTCCCCGGGGCGGGACGGCGAGGGGAAGAGGCGCCCCGGCCCCGGCCCCCGCCACAAGCCGGCCCGGGGCAGCCGGGGGAAGCGTTGGCGAGGCCGCGGCGTCGGGCAGCGGCCCCGGCGCGGATAAAGCGGGTCTTGCCTTGAGGCAAGTCTCGGGTGTGTCGCTAAGGGAAAAGCGCTCTGTCCCTCGTGCCTGTTGTGTGCGAAAGGCTTCACCACTCCTGCTACCACGGGCAGGTGTTTAATTTACATCACCTGAAAGCTGAGGTGGAGACCTAAACCCAGGACAGGGTTTCATCAAGAAATAAAATATCAATAATCTGTAAGGGGCTGTTGAATGGGATCTTCTGTCCTGTTAACCTCAAGCAACCTTGAAAAAATTTAAAGAAAAAAATGCATTAAATATTTTTGGGGGGGGCTTTGAAAAGTGTTTAGGCCTAGGTTTTCTATTTATAGATCCATTACTGAATGTATACTTTGCCTCTAAATGAGAAGTACAAAGATAGTGAAAGATAATCGGTCTTTCCCCACAGACCAGGTTTGTAGCTCATGAGTTTGTTTCCTTTTCCAGAGTTCAACTGTCAAAACCCCAGAGAATACATCTCTCAATCACGATTTACACTCTCCCTTTGCATGGCAGCAGGTGAACTACAACCATTCTGAGATTGAGAGGTCCAGGGTATCTCAGGTGTATGGCACTAGCTCTCAGAAGTCTCACATCAAACAGCTCTTGGAATTTTCGAATCATTGTAACTCTATGGCATTAACACCACTTGGTTCTCTAGCATTATTTTTCATCTGCAGAAGCAGGTATGAACGTTCATAGCCCTTTTATTGACCTATATACATTTTAATGTTTTAATTTGGACTGCATGAAAAGGGATCTATTTAGTTTGGAATTGTCTGTATAAAGAAATAAAGCAAAAAAACCACCCCCAACCCCAAACAGCAGAACCATGCCCCCCACCCAACCCAAACACACCCTAGAAATGCTGCTAAGAAATTACAATGGAATATGTAAGCCCTCCAAAGATCTGAGCCATCCCTGTCCCCTCCTAGAAGCTGCGGAATATGACGTGGCATTTAACTCGTCTCTCAGATTTCTCAAGTTAAAGCTGTGCTGATAAAACCGACCCCCTCCCCTGGGAAAGCCAAACTGTGTTTCAGATGCAAACGTTCTTATCCCACTCTTACCCAAGGAGTAATCTGTACCTTAACAGGTACAGAACAAGGCAGCTGTCAAGGGACCCAAAAAAACAGGCACTGAGGATTCAGTATACGACATCTCACTGATTTCCATACTAAGTCCACTCCGCTTGCCAATAAAACCAGCAGTTCTGAAAAAAGTCTCTTGACTCTTCCCATCTTATTTGTGCCAGGAACAGGAGGTTCAGAAAGCCCCCTTTTCGTGAAGCATTAACACTTCTCTGATAACATGAAGCACTGAAAACCAGCAACAATCTGGGGCAAAGTGAGCCCTGTAAAAACACGCTGTAGAAAGGAGGAAGCTATCCTAAGCACTTAATCTAGCCTCTCACAGCATGACCTATATTTTTTTCCACTGAACCTTCCGCAAAGGCAGAGGGTTGTTTCATAACTAAATTCATACATGATCTTGGATTAACTTCACAGTTATGTTCCTGTGGTGTATTTTCAAGGATAATTGAACTTTCATGGGCATTTATCGGTAAATTGAGCAGATACTCAAACCCCTCCCAAGGCTGATTTTTGGTGAATTTCTGGAAAAGCTCCTGGATGTCCATTGCTAAGAATTCACAGAATTGCTAAACCACAGAGCTTCTGGACAGCACAGGGCCACAGAACCAATGCAACGCTAATCCTGAATTCACACAACGTAGAAGATGAAGTCTGCACACCTTTAGACTCTTTTTGCTACTTGCAGTAATAATTGCGCTTTTATAAAGGGCAAACAACAAGTATTTTAGTATGAGAACTGTTCAAGTAAGTTTTAATAGAGTGCACCAGTGAATCAAGATGACTTGCATCAGATTTTGTTTCCATGAACATCAGATAAAAAAAAAGAAAAGGGGCTACAGTTCTTTCTTTCCAAACACCACCCTTTTTCTAAGGCAACAATACACGTCCATTTCCAAACATATCTGTTACATAGGAAAGCTACATCACAGTACAGTATGTAAAGTCCATCTCAGTCAAGAAGCCATTAGAGAATGCCACATTTACTACACTTACAGCCTTCTAACTTAGGGTTACAGAGTTTACCACAGCTTTTTTTTTAATTTTATTTTTTTAAAGTGACAATTTCTTAATGAACTTTCTATTCTTCACAAGAGTGTGCAGATGGGGCCCATATGCTGATATTACAGTAATTACGACATTAAATAACATTGCACAACCAACCTCTATGGTTAATTCAGTACAAAATAACAAGTATTAAAATGTACCAGTACTAGTGGTTTTACATAGTTTATAATCATTAATTATGAAGGAAAAAAATGTGGGGTGTTGTTTTTTTTTTTTTTTCTTTTCTTTTCTGTAGGCAAGTGCCTAATTACAAAGCTGCACATACAGGCATAATGATGTGGAATAAATACAAGAAATCTGGTAAAATATTAAACACAAACAGGTTACGTGAGAACAAACTGTACAACCACGAAAGCATAAATCAACAGTTTATCATTATAAACAATGTATGTTTAGCTGTAAAATATTATGTGGAATTGCATGTACTCTTTGGGGGCACATGTTCCAAAAGCCAAGCTAATTCCTGAGGTGGCATTATTCACTTACACAATTGGTCAACACTTCAGATCATCTTGTGCTATTAAACAGTCCCAATATTAATATAGTTCCAAAAAATGGAATTTATAGTCTTCTGAAGGCAGCAAACAAGTGATATTTTACACCATGATAATCAAAGGAAATAATTATGGTTCTCCATTTCGGTGCTACATTTGTCAACGGGCCATGGGAGTAAGCACTGGAATTTGCAGACAGAACGTCACTTACGCCTGGTTTCTGTTCCCCCACAGCTCTGAGCTGGCCCAAGGCAGAACAAAGTTTTTAAACTGTAAGTGCCAACACTGTAAACATGTTTGTATTCTTTTTTTGCCCTCAACTAAACACTGTCCAATAACAAGGATAAGAGCCAAAGATAAGCAGAAACAGTCTCGTGTAGAACAAAAGCCTATTATTCATTGACTTTCGGTTCAAATAATGAACAATCTTTAAATAATTAAAAATGGTCATGCTACAGTTGTGAAAACTATTTTTGTGCATTTGAGTCAGGACATGAGTTTTTTAAGAAACGCATGATAGACGTAAGACTTATAAAAACCACCAAAAATGTAAATGATAGGGAAGAACTTTTCTAACTCAAAGCATCGAACATACATTTCTGTGCAGAAATCTAGACAACTATACAAGATCTGAATTCAAGCAGTCATCTTTTTATTATACAATTCTATGAACATAAAATGAACAGAATGCTCTATATACTTACCTGTACATGTGAACATAACTTCTTTAGCTACAGTTATTTAATATAGGTCATACTGGATTTAACTTTACAAGTCTGAATAACTATGTATAACCTTATTGCAATTAGGGCAATTTCTACATGGGGAGTTTCACAGGCCAATCACATTAGGCGTAACCAGTACATTCAAAGTGTAGATCATGTATGAATCTTCCCTGATCCCAAAAAATTTAGGTTCTCTTTACAGCTTAAGCTCATTTGCTATCTTGGATGCAATGTTCTTAAATGCAATAGAAGTCCCAGATATTCTCTTGAAACGAACTCCATTGAGCGACAATCGTGGCAGTTTGCAGACTTCCATCTCCCACTGGACGAGGCTATCTTGTCGTGCATCACCATGAACACAGAAGAGCAAAAACCTCTCTTTTTGTTCGTAATCACAGTTATTAGCGTCTAACACTTTCCGAATCTCTCTCATCATATCGTTTGGGTCCATAGAACTAGTGGTCTTCATACTCCAGGTGAACCGCAAAGAGCGTGGCTTTGAATCTTTGCTGTCTTCCTTCTCTCTGTCTTTTGGCTCTCCAGAAGCACTCCTGGAAGAAGTGACATACAGAACAGTCAAAAAAAAAAAAAGAAAAAGAAAAAGAAAAAAAAGCAGTGTAGCCAAGAGAAGAGAAATACAGTTCTTGAACAGGGGTTTCTAAACTGCGATTAACACATCAACAGTCACACACAAGCTAATCCAAAGAGTTAGATGGATACCCTTGGAACAGTTGCGTACCGTCTTTTGCATGTATATGTGCTTCAGGACAGCACTGGGAGCTGCTACCAGCACTGGTGCAGCTCCCAGTGGTGGCACACAAGCAAAGCAAGTTTGGAAACCCCTGCTCTAGAATGTTCCGATGACTACATGTGCAATGGTAACTGCAGCAGACACACATTATCTCCATACTGCTCCAAAGAAAGTGGAATCTATGTGAAAGCATGACTGAAGTTCTGCTGATTTCATGATCTGGAGCATGCCATACACCAACAAAACTGAAGTTGAGGGACACAATCCTGAAGCATAAATCATACTGTAAAAGCAGCGGAGGAAGAAAGCCCACCCTGCGATTCACGAGTCTTCAGTTAATGCCCTCCCCTCTTCTCCACCTTTACCCCTTTTGCATTTATTATGTATTTTTGACCTCTCTCTGTGCAAAAAAGACCTTATAACCTGCTTTATCTTAACTGATGCAGCAGAATTTTGTGCTTTAATTTGGTCACAAACAGCATGTTTGTCAACCAGTCAGTGCACAGCCAGCAGCTTTTTCACAGAAGAAACAGTGATGTGTGGACACAAAGCATTTTAGTTGACACAATGACTTTGACAAAATTTAAAGGGGGCGATTTCCTTACCAAATAGATTACTTATTCCATTGTAGAAAGCATTTTTGAGAAACAGCACTGTTTTTAAATTAATTCCACAGCCAACTATTTCTGTACTTGTCCCAGGTATTTAAGATGCCTGATGCCTCCCCATCCATCACTGGGGAAAGGTGCTGTTCTCATTTTGATAGTCTATAAACTGTCACTATTCAGAGAGGAGTCAAAACAAGCATTTTTAATTTAACTTTCAGTGTGATCCTCAGAGAAACACATCTATATTAAGGGATAGAGCATGGCAGGGATAAGATCTCAAACGACTTTTAGCCCAAAACAGACACTGTAGGATGACAAAAAGTAGAGGAAGCTAGAGAATGAAAGCAAGAGCTGAAAGCAACTTCACACTTCATTTCATCTGAACATTTGATTAATCTCTTTTCCCTTTCCACATCAAGAATTTGAGAGCTAATAGACTTTGAACTGAAAAGGGTAACTTAGATAAAATGCATTGTGTGTTAAACAATGTATCCTGTCAAGAATGTGCTGCTTTTTTTTTAAAGGCTTTCTGTTTTGAAAACTAAGTCAATACTTTCTGGAAGTGACCAGTTTAGAATACAAACTACAATGCCTGTTCGTTAGAGAGCATAAAAATAAAAAGTTATGCACTGTGCTAAGCACACCAAAAATGCAGAACCAAATGCTGAAACATGGCAAAAGAGCAGTATACTGGAAAATGTGCACATGAAGGAATGCTTTATTACTAACAAAGCACCTACAGCTTTGTGTACAGCGGCTGCCATCCAAATTCAATATTTAGCAGTCACCACCCTTTTTGTCTGAATGTCACTTATTTTATTTCTCAGTGCAAAGTAACATTCACTTCTCAGGGGCTATAAGGTGTTTACTTCTGGCAAACAGCAGCTTCAGTAATGAATGCAGTATGTAACTACAGTAAAAATTTAATACATACATATACACACACAGACACACACAAAGTATATTTTCCACTGAAACCAAAAGTAAACACCATTAAATATTTATAAGCCAAAATACGATTTTAAGTGTCTAAATGATTAGTTAACGCCTACAGGTGGCTTTATTATTCAAAGGAATATGCTTAAATAAAGTTTTATATTAAATACTTCGCAAGAGAGCAAAAATGAGGGAGAAAGGACCTCACCAAAACCCCCTCCCCCCAAATAAAAAACATTTTTGAAATGCAGATTACTTAAGCACTATTCTATTTTACATCCTAATTGAAAATCTTTAAGAAATCACTTAAACCTTGATGTGAAAGACCTAGGAGCGAAGTATTAATAGTGGCTCCTCACCTTGAGGTGTCAGTTCTGCCACTGGCTTCGCCTTCACTTGGATCCCTCAAAACAAAGTTAAGGTTGAGATTCAATGATAAAAGTGAAAAATAAAAGTTAAGAAAACCTACATCTAGAACAATGTTAAATAGCTACTGAAAAAAAAATCATCATATAAGAATGTCAAGCCTAATACTGTTTAGCAGAACCTTTTCACAGCTGTAATTTTCATTTCCCTTTATGATACTTTTAACTTTTCATCTCTGACATGTAATTGTTTAATTTTTTTTTTTCTTTAAAACTGATGGTAAAATTAACACATTGTTCTCAACCTACTGCAGACAGAGCAATGGCCACATGTAATTCCAGCAAGCACAGAGGAGCAGTCAACCAAGGTGGTCCAGGGGTACTTCACTCTGCACCCTTCTGGGCCAGGCCTTTACACCTCGGTCCTGAAAGCACTTAGGTACATGCCCATGCTTAAGCACACTCAAAGATAAGGCGTGCCTAAGAGTTTGAGACCAAATGTTTGGAGCCCATTTCTGAAAGGTTATTTCAACATCTGCTTAATTTTAAGCAAATCATTGACTTCCATTAAGATTACTGGTGAGCTTGAGGTTAACTGTATCTTTATCTTGTTGAATTAGAGCTGTACTTCACCAAGGAACTGTTTTGTATTATGCCTTTTTAGTCTGAAGCAACTTGAAAAATATCCATAGGTTGTATAAGCTATCTAGGTATGTTCCCAGTGCTGCTGTACAAACATTTTAGCACTCAATTTCCATTGGCTAATTAATACCTTCAAAACACATAAATACCTTAGGAACTAACATCAGAGAAGTATCATTTGACATAAACCATTGATACAAAATACTTCAATACCTTATTCATTAAGTATTCTCATCATACATTTATTTTATGTACTTACCAGAAAAGGCATTTACCTTTGCCAAAAGATAGCAAAAGGAAGTTTTTCATGACACCTTCTAATCAAAGTATGCTTTAAACCATTATTTCCTGAACAGTATATAAGTTAAAAGACACGCAGTTATGTGATCCAACTAAAAGAAAAGCCACCCCCTGAATCTCCACCCATGTAATCCCAGCCACTCAAAGTCTCAAACGGCCCAAAGTTTAAACACAAAACATGAACAACCCCCCCTGCCCACCAGCAAGAAACCAACCAACCAAAAATCCTACAAGGCCTTCACTGTAGGAAAATGTATTTTTAGCAGTATCAATCATAATAGGAAATTGTATTAAAAAGTTCTATAGAAAAGATAATTTGAAAAGACATCAATTTACAATATGGTCATTCTAAATATATAATTTACAGTATTATTTTAATATTGTAGTTTAAAATAATGAAAATATTAATTCTTTGATCTGACTCTTCAAAAAAATTCAAGATCTCATTCCTTGCAAATAACAGTGAGCTATAATGAAGAAAAAAAAAAAACAGCCTGTGAACCTTGAAATTGGTTATTTACTTAACAGAAAACACCCTTCTTCCCATTTGGAAACCTACACTGATAACACAGTTGACTAACTCCGCAGGAACTTTTCTTTCCTTTTTAAAACTAGAGAACAAACTCTCTCCCCAGAAGTATGTAAGTGCTGGAGATACCAATAATGGAGGATCATTGTCCTGTATCTTCAGGTTTCTGAAAAAAGAAAATCATTCATATACTTTTTTTTTTAGGTCATCATAGAAGGTATTACTTAGACACACATACTGACACACTGTCAGCTCACCAGGTTAAATCAATTTTATGAGGAACATTGCTGCATTTCTAGCCTTCTCTACTCTTTTCCCTTGTAATACCACCTTACGCAATTAATTATATTTTACTTACAAATTTGCAACTTCTAGCTTAACCTAGCTTTTAATTGATCCTTTTTTTTTGTTCTCTCCACACAAATGATAGAATTCAGTATGTAATAGCATCATTCTGCAAAGAAAATAGAAGTTTCCAAGATACAATTCTGTTGTAAAACTGACAATAATGCAATATGGACACTTCCATGAGTAGGCTTAAGAATTATAGGTAAATCACTATCAGAAAGAGGCAAACTGAGAATTAAGTCCCCTTTTGGGAAAGCTCTCGTGACTACTAAGACAACTTAAACAGTGTATTTGAAAAGCTTTCCCAGCATCTCTCCTCACAGTATTATTTAGCAATATCACAGGAATGAATGCAGGTCCAGGATGTGTGGGTTTTCTTCTTTCAGAATCCTGAACTTACACTTGAAGAAGCTGGTAGCACGATATGAGTGGCTGCATAATACTGAAATAATAGTATTTCCAGACATCCAGACTTCTGCCCACTTCTAACCTTCTAATTTATTCACAGATTTTAGAATTCCCTGAAATAATTTGTTATCCCTATTCCCTCTAAGCACAGCAATAAAATAGTTGTAAATATATCCCTTGCAACAAACTGCACCCAGCTAAAAAAATAAAATATTGTTAACATTAATTAATGACTCATTTTTAAGTCACTGCTTTCAGTATTTAAGTTCATTTGATTTTAACTTAATGGTAGCATCTTTGTATTTTAGCTGTAAAGCATAAGCAAAAATACCCTTTGAGTAAAGTTCTCTTGCTCCTTCAAGATAAAGGAGCAGAACAGCTGGTCAAACGTAATAATTACAATATACACAGAGAAGTAAAATAAGGCAGATTCTGGAAGGAACACACAAAACAAGCAGCATTCTAACTAAATTGACATTTACTTCAGACTTAAACTGGAAATTCTCAATGATACTGTGATTATGGCCCTAGTTACAGGCTGTGCTATTTTTTTTTTCTCTTAAAAATCGAGGTACTAACCTGCGAACAAACTTGGAAGTTATCTTGCTTATTATACCAGTTGATGTCCCTCTTCTAGCATGTGCAAAAGCACCGGTTTCATGTGATGGTGAGGCGGGCGGTCCATTGTAAGTGGCATTACGCCGCTCCCTTAGCTGCTCACCATGGAAAGTGCTTCGACTTGAACTCCCCCGAGGAAAGCGGGTTCGGTCTGGAGTGGTAGTGCTAATACTATGAGCAGATGGGGAAGCAGCAGGCACTCTTTGAGTTGCACTGCTGGGAAAACAGAAGCATAAATAAAGAGAAAGACTATGCTAGAAACCCTCCTACATGACAACCATTTCTCAAAGACAGGAAAAAAAAACTTGCTCTTATTTTTTTTTAAACCTGAATCTGCTATTGATTTGCTTTTACGATTCATACTTAGAAATAACCAAGAGATATTTTAATTGTAAAATCAAATTATCTCAAGTATTAAGAGCAGTTAGAAAAAAGTATACACAGATAATAGGACAAAGGAAAAAGGTAGAAAAGTGTGCAGTAAGATCTGAAAGTGTTCCCAGCCCTCTTCCAGAAGAGCACGTTAATCAAAACCTTTAACACACAAGCACTCCAAAAACTTAGCAGATAGTAAGAAGTAATCATCTGTCATAAATAAAGTATAAAGCTATTTGGGCAGTTAACAGTAAGAGCAACTATACTATGATGCTTTTAGACAGAAATGAGCCTAGGAATGCACAAAACTGACAGGTTAACATTTCAGTATTTCATTTGAATTTATGGTGGCCTGTGTTATACTGTCCTGTCTAAATTAGTTAAATTTTTAACTGAAGTTTTCCAGAAGCTTCCAGAGGGAGGCAGTCAAGGACTTCTTTAACTATACGCAAACATGTGATGAACAATATCAGGCTTAAAACACCTGTAACAGCCACATTACTTCAGTAAGCTACTGTTTCAAAACAGAATGCAACGTGACAGTCTCCAAGAGATTACACAAATATATTGAAGTACATCATGAACTGAACAACAACATTTTTAAAGTGCACAGCATTAAAGAAATAATAATCATTTTATTACCTTGGTCGGTAAGCTTCAGTGCCATCTTTGATGGTTGGCAGTGTAACTTTCATAGGATGACCAGAGGCAGACATTGACTTGTGATGTCGTGGACGTGTCGATACAGCAGAAGCTACTGCAGAGCCTGCAGAAGATGTGCTACTCGCAGACATCTCTGTTAGGCTGTTATCATGGCAGCCAGGCAGGAAGGATGGACAAATGAAAAGGGAAGGAAAGGTTAGTGTAAAATCCCATAGAAATCAGGGAAAAAACCCCAATTTTTTCTTTTAGAACATAGCAAGTGATGTTTAAATAACCAGAAGACTGAGTAATCAGGCCATTGCCTTAGTCAGCTAAAGAATACAGAATTCTCAAAAAACTATGTTCACCCGTAAATAAAATCACTATATATGTTAAATTGGGCCTTTTAATTCCTCTCGAGATTAAAGCTTACACACACATCATTCAAGTAATAAAGAAAGACTACCAATAGCACATGGAAATAGTAAAAAAAAAAAACAAACAACAAAAAAAACCCCCACAAACCACACACGCAAAAGACTTAAAAATTTTGATTAACAGACTCTTCTGTTGTTAAGTGACTACCCTTATTTTTGGTTAAAACTCAAACACCTAAAACTTGAAACATTTGGAACTGCTGTCACATTATCACTTGCAAGTGACTCTTTTTAATGAACCAAGTTGTGCTTCTGCTCTGGACTATCCCAGCCACCGCTAGACTGAACCTAGCTTTCAAAATACAGTGCCTTCTACCAGTACTTTTATTCCTGCTTTGCCTAAGTGGCAAGGAAGACATGGAAGTAGTGGCAAAACTATTGTGTTATTGATTTTTAAACCAAAAGCCAAATAACTTAAACCAAACTACAGCTTTGGCTCTGCAAGCGTAAATGAAATTGCATTAATAATATATTAGCAACAATACTCCCAAAAGCTAAATAATATCTGATGACATAATGAATAATCCAATGACATAAGACATTTAGCTACACCAAATCCAAATTCAACTGCAATACAGCATATTGTAGGAAAGACAACTAATACAGCTTGAAAGAAAATTCTCTTCATTTTTCAGGAGTATGCTCAAAGAGCTAAGCATATTCACTGCACTCAGGAAAGGAACAGGGATTCAGAGTAGTCTGTCTTTTCAATACTATAGAAAAACAGAGGAAGTCAGAACAAAGGAGGAGTTTGCTCTGGTAGATGAAGACTGGGTTAAGGAGCGGTTAAGTAATCTAGACATCCATAAATCCATGGGTCCTGATGGGATGCACCCGAGGGTGCTGAGGGAGATGGCAGAAGTCATTGCTAGACCACTCTCCATCATCTTTGGCAAGTCGTGGGAAACAGGGGAGGTGCCTGAGGACTGGAGAAAAGCAAATGTCACACCAGTCTTCAAAAAG
>WKFP01015459.1:271732-338440 GCA_011057875.1 Pterocles orientalis
AGGCTCTTCTCTGTGACATCCAGTGATAGGACAAGGGGCAATGGGTTCAAGCTGGAACATAGGAGGTTCCACTTGAATATGAGAAAAAACTTCTTTACAGTGAGGGTGACAGAGCACTGGAACAGGTTGCCCAGAGAGGTTGTGGAGTCTCCTTCTCTGGAGACATTCAAAGCCCGCCTGGATGCATTCCTGTGTGATCTGATCTAGGTGTTCTTGCTCCGGCAGGGGGATTGGACTAGATGATCTTTCGAGGTCCCTTCCAATTCCTAACATTCTGTGATTCTGTGAACATTAAACTTTAAAATAAAAAAACTTGAAATAAAATCCCTTCTCATTACAGTGTTTTTGTATTAAATCTATTGAAAGAAATTAAAAAAAAAAATCAATCTTTGAGATCAGAAAAATGATCTCAGTATATATTTTAACCCTAAATCTAAAAAATGTATGTTATCTTCTTTCTTTTTAAAAAAGGATTGTTGTAAACTTTGTTCTAATATTCACAAAAATTTGGAAAGACACTTTTGAAAGCACCCATCTAATAATCTGAAATCAAGTAAATACTGAAAATTAGTTTTCTGCCTTTTAACATACCTCCTTAAAGGACTTTAAATAGATGTACTTTATGTGTTCCATAAATCATAATTTTACTATAGCTCAACAGCCCTATATTTTTCTTGTTTCTAAAATTAAATGCATAATTAAAAATTCAAATGCTAAACCAGAAAATAAAACCAAGCTAGTTTACTAGACTACGTTATTTCATGACAGGAATTTTTTGGTTCATTTTACCTTAACTGTTTATTTAAATAGCTTGAAAAAAAAAAATCTGAGAAAGATCTATTGCTTTAAACTAAAAAAAAAAAAAAAAAATCTGGGTTTTACTACTCTCCATTAAAGCCAACGTTTTATTTTTCAGAGGGGTTAACTAACACCAAGTATGAGCAAACAACTATTAAAAAAAACAAAACAAAAACCCAAAAAACAAAACCAGCAACTGTGGGAGTGTTAAATACAGTAGTATTTAACGAAACATATTGAACCGAGTGTAATTATCACCCTTCATACAGATACAAGTCGGTTGCCATCACTGCTAAAAGTTTATTTAGGCCAAAAAACTGTATCGAAAAAGGACTGACAAGTCTTAACAATTTAAGCTTTTTGAGTGGGAGAAATGAAAAAGGATCAGGCTGCACTGTTATGGTGATCCATCTGAAGGTCTCCACAGCAGAACTGCTGACTTAGTCATGAGCAGTTACTTTGTGTCAGAAGACAACCCTTGGTAATAAATGAGAAGCCATAAAAAGAGGCAAAGGGAAATCTACAGATTACTTATAAATTTCATCACAAACAGGAACTGTGCTGAAAGACAAGATGAAAACATACAGTCAGACTTTATGTATTTCACACCACGCTTCACAGTGGTATTGATTAATTGCATAACCTGCATCTTCTACGCCTCAGTTCTTGTACCCAAATTAATAAGCAAGAAAAGTTGAACAATACCTGTTGTCCTTCCCATTCTGTATTGCAGAGTAGCGATCTGAAGAACGTTCACAAACATAAGTGTTCCTCCTTGTCATTCCACTACCAGAAAATACGTTATTCTAGAAGAAAATTACGACTAAAATTAAACAAAATAAAATACTGTCTTCTACTGTTTATTATAATGTGCAAAAAAGTAAGCATTGGAAGCAAATAAAAACAATTTCAGCTGTTTATGTATATTCCTAATGTCTTCAAATGTACTAGGTTAATCTGTTGACACAAATAATTTATATCATCAGCTATTTTTTTTCCAATAGCTCATTCACTATCTCATTACTGTACCATTAAGAGTATGCTAAAAGAAAATGTAGAGAAATTTAATTTTGCTGACACTTGCTTTACTAAGTAGTATTACCCAATTCCCATACACTGTGTTATGAAAAGATTATCAATCTGTATCAGTCAGCCCAGAAATTATGATGCAGACAACATGGTAAATAGGTCTTGCAGCAACAAATACTGATAGGATTTTTCTTCTGTTACTAATTTCTGTTTGCACGTACTTCATAAAATACCTACAAACATTCTCTTCCTCCCCCTGCCACATCCAGATGAGCTGCTGAAGACTTACTTTCAGTCCATGGCATAAAATTCTTGGTTTTTAATACAGTACATATTAAATTTGTGGTGGCAGGGGTTTGCAAAGTGCTAATGTTATATACAGATGCATGCTGGCAAAAGATTTCAAATACATACACTAAACTTGGGTAGGACACCATGAACTCTGCAAGATTTATTGTGTTTAGGTCTCCCTCAGTAACAGCTTTTCAGCATTAGTATCACCCCGCAGAGACTACTGAATAAACTGTTTCAAAGCCCATAAGGAAGATCAACAACTGCAGTGACTGGTTTTGAAATTAAACTCTTAAGTTAAGACTAGTATGATTGAAGGTGATAAATAAGTTTAAGAAATCCTGCCTTCCCTAGCATCATGTCAAAGTTACAAAAAGTATTTCAAGATTATCCACATTAAATTGGCTTTGTTCATTTCAAATGTTTGAGTTTCAAAAAACAAATCCACTTTTTTCTGTGTAAGCTGCTCAACCTTAACTACTGTTGCAACACCAGACACCACTATTCCTTAATCATGCCCAAAGCCTTTCACAAAGTCCCCAAAATAGTAACAGAGCTAAAAATGTACAAATACTGAAGTTGCCATTAGCACATAAATTAACTTCTCATTCTTCATAGCAAATACACTCCATTTAATTAGTTCTCACAAAGCAGAGAAATGCTTTTGACATATCAGCTTGTACCACGCAGGACTGTAATCAGCTTTGGGGCAATATAGTTTTGGGAATGATGAGATATGAAATCTAATCTTAGAAGATTCAGAGTTCCTGCATAAAATCCACACAGGCATAATTTCAAAGACTCTTTGTGGAAGAAAAAAAAAAGCTATTTAAAATTTGAAAAAAAAAAGTTTAACACATCTGTGGACAGCTTGCAGAACACTAAGAGTTAAATGAACTTCAGACAAAACAAAATTTATTTTGTTTAAAGAGAATTCTAGCAGAAATGTATATCATCTTCATGGAATATTCAAGATGGGAGCCAGCACACAGAATCCCAAAGGACAACGACAATTCCTCCTGCCTGTCTACTGTACTAAAAGATGGCCAGAATTTTTGTATTTAATACAGTGCGTGTGTCTCTTAAATAGCAAAAAGTATATTTGAATATTAAGTTATAAACACCATACAATATTTTTCACTGCATACCCCAAACACCAATACTACTGCACATTAACTTCTACAAGACAAAGTAGATGCCTTTACATTAGGAGAGACAGACTCTCCTATCTGGAACAATGACGTCTGAGACAGTAACATGACAGTGGTTTACAAAACTACAAATTATATAATAACAGAAGGACTAGAAAATTAATCACTTCTTAATACAAAAACCAGGTTTTAACTCATAACATCAACAGGCACATGCACCAGGGAACAAATGGGTTGTTCTCCCTCACCTCACCCCATTTCTTAAGTCCAAAATAGAGTGGTTTCAGAAAGCTAAACAGACAAATTTACAGAGAAAAGGTTCATGAGGAATATTATATAGGATTATTCAGATGAAATCTGTGATTCAGGAAGTCCCTTGACTTCCTTGCAGATACACAAGCATCAGAAACCAGAAAAAGAGCACTCCATATTGGCTCTGTTCTTACGTTCTTTCCCTAAATATCCACTATTTGTCTTGACAGATCTCCAGTTTGCTCAAGTGTGTTCTCGTGCTTACTGTTATGTTACTGTTAGAAAAAGTAAAGTTGTGGGGGGAAGGGAAAGGTTTATTTTAAAAGGCATCCACTGTAGCCTATTTCTGTCTGCCAGTAAAAGTTGCCAGAAATAGACTTAGTGGCTTATTCAGTAACCATTGTGTCTATAGTAACCTTATGCTGCAGATTTTGTTTAAATAGGGAAAAATAAATAAAACAAGCCAAAAGCACACACACTCACACTGGGAACTGTAGTTGATTTTTTTCTTTCTGGACCCACAAGTGGACTTGCAGCCATCTCTCCTTTGGATCCCACTGTAGTGGTGCTAAGCTTGCGTGAGACATCCTTGTCCCAGTCTTCTTTCTGTTCACTTTCCACACTGTTTGCCTGAGCCCTTTTTGTGTATGACACAGCAGGAGGAATTGAAGGACCAACTGCCAAATAAAAACAGTATTAATAAGTATCTAAAAATAATCACTGCATTTTTCTTGGATAAAATACCCTAAATATGATTCCCCGGGTACAAAAAAGGTATTTGAACAACTACGACTGCAAACTCAGCACATATATTTCGACAGTCTACGTTCTTTTTGCCCACTCTCTTCATTACCAATTTGCAATTCAAAATTAGTTTCTATTTCACATCAAAAAGAAAAACCTAGAAGAGTATTTTAATTCTCATTTTAAACCTGTGCAATTTGTGCAACATTATGAAAAAACGGAATTAGAGGATACTTTTCAAAATTAATTTTTAGTACTTTTTGCAACATATCTTTTGCTCTAAGCACTATAAAAGATCCTTTTCCCCTGAAAACCCTACAACTACTTTGTTTAAAAGCATTTCTATACTTGATAAATTACAATTCTTTCCCCCTCATCATTCTTTAAAATGCTTTGGGGCAAATCATCCATAAGTAGATTTTTACATTCTCTTGAAATAAAATCACATTAGCTGATGATCTTCACAATATTGGTTACTTTTTTGGAAAAAAACACCACCACACTAAAACAGAGGGAGAAGAGTTAAAAAAAAAAAGGGGGTGGAAGAGATTAGAAATAACAACGTAAATTAAGCAGAGAAAAGGGCCAAACATTTTACAAATATTTCTAGTAATTTTATTTTTCTCTTTGAGAGAAAAAAAAAAATCGCCTTTCATTTAATCTTTTAAACACGCACTCCTTTTTGATGTATCTGCTTTCACCTGAAAATGTTTCCTGAATATTTGGTAAAATTGTTGTCTTTTGGAAACAATTTGGCCCCAACTCCAAATGTACTGTGATAAACATAATGGTTTGCTGCCTTTGAGTTTATCCATACCAACATTTTGCCATTACTTCCTAAACAGGAAACATCCTCAAGCTCTTACTTAGTGAGTAAAGCAAGTAAGAAGTCCAAAAAAAAAAAATCTGTAAATTACATTGACCCAGATTCACCATAGAAGCATTCATACAAATAAAAGCATCACAGCGGAGCATGATGAGATACACAACAAATGCACAGAGTGGTGGACCTGCCAGGTTCACAAAACACTGCACATTCAGACTCCAAATTGTGTATGTTACTTTACTTGTTGGAATGTCATCCCCACCATGATCACTGAACCGCCGTTGTTTCTGGTTAGTTGATATACTCCGATGGACCTTCAGGTGAGCAGGAGACTGCACAGAACTGTTGTTGAGGTCGCTGCTAGGACGAGACCTTTGACTCAAGTTGCTGCCAGACAACGACTCACCTCCTTCAAACTACAAGAAAAACAGTTTTTCAAAGAATCAACTAAATTCAACATTACCGATAATTTTATGGCATAACAAAGCAAAGAGTTCCAATCAAAGGCTTTTTTTATTTAAAATTGTATCCAAAATTTAATTTTCTTCATGATGAGTTTTATCACTTCACGTGTGTTTAGTGTGCTTTAAAAACACACAGCTAAAGCTAAGTAGCTAATGAATGCTCAAAATAAAATTAGAAGAATCTTGACAAAGTAACAAAAACTCTATTTTAAAACCTAAAGACAAAAGAATGGCTCCCGCTGCCTCTTTTTTCTTAAAAAAAAAAAGCTTAAAGAGCATTTATAGCTTCAAAACAATTTCAAAATGCATCAGATTGAGTCTGAAGGGCTAAAAAAGTACTACCAATTCAAGGATTCTTATGGCCTTTAACACATTTTTATAAGGTATTGACAAATCAGTGGCTGAGCTACATATCTAAGAAACTTAGTTTTAAGTAAGAGCTGTGGAAAAGACAAATATCCTCTTCCAAGCAGTTTCAGTCAAAATCATTTTAGACAGATTCCCTCTGTGCTCTGCCACCACAAGGGAATTCTGGTTCAGAGATGTTGTGGGAAAATGCTCAAGGATGCAGATATCTGATCTACGCTATCTTGGAAATGAAGGAATGCCAGTGAAGGAGCCAGAAAAAAACTCCTTCAAAAAGAAAGTTTTGGTCTCAGCTTGATTTCTTGAATATCCCTGTGGTCCCAAAAGATCATAGAATCACAGAATGGGTTGGGCTGGGAGAGACCTTAAAGATCATGTAGTTTCAACCGCCCTGCCATGGGCAGGGACACCTCCCACTAGCCCAGGTTGCTCAAAGCCTCATCCAGCCTGGCCTCGAACACCTCCAGGGATGGGGCATCCACAACTTCAAGATGTACAGATCCCTCTAGTTCCAAAACTAGCCAAAAATTTTCTATCACAAATTTATTAATGACTAGATTGCAATTTTTCATAAATAATAAAAGACTATAATATAGTGAGAACGGATGAGTGCATTTCTGAGAAACTAAGGATGTCACATTTTAAAAGAATAATTTCTCTAGTTAAATTAACTTTTTCAGATGTCAACTGTGAACGCACATGACAGGACGAAGACTTAGCAGTTAGAAGTCATGCCACTTCAGATTAATAGCTAGCTTTTTGAAAAAGCAATTCAACGTATTTACAAGCAAAAGTGAAGGTACTATATTCAATCTATTTCTTCACACGGGAACTAACAAGATATCCAAGATGATATGAAAAGCAAAAGACATTAGTTATCAATCACAATTTTTTAAAAAAAGATGTTACAAATAGTTCATAAAAACATCGACAAACAAAATATTCAACCTAGCCAGATATGAAGGCCAAAATAGAATATGTAAATTAGGTAGCACTTACTTCAGGTGGTTTTCTACCTAGAAGCAGATAAGTAGCCATGACTTCGTCATACTTTTGGTTTACTAAAGATTCATGGATTTCTTCTCTTGAAAAGCCCATTGTGACCATAATGTCTAAAAGTAAAAAGAGATAGATACATTAGTGGAATAAGTGTTTGGGTTTACTGACAACTTAAGAACGATGAAAACAGAAAACCCCCTCATAATTTATCAGGTAACTAAGATTCAATTCAATCAGCTTCATCTTTGCTGTGCAAAATCAAAAAAGCTACAACTCCCCTCTTTCATTGTTGTTTTCTTCTTGAAAACTATCAACTATGTTATTCAACATAGCTTGACATCATTCAACTTTTGATGTTATCCAACAAACAAATAAAACATTGACAAATAGAAACTGAATAGCTACAAGGCCAACACAGTACCTTTCTCTGACCATGGCAAATAAAAATTGTTGCCCTCCTAAAAAAAATCTGTTTCCTTCTGCCTGATGAACTCTGTAATGTTATTTGTCAATTGCTCTGGTTGTAGATTCATGTCAGCTCACCGAACTCAAAACAGTAGTTATAAGGAAGGCATTTGAATGCAATTTCTCATTTAAATGAAAATAAAACATTTTACTTGTATGATGGGATTGTATCTCAAATTTGATAAAAGAGTTTAGTTTGTTGCCTATGTACATCAGATATAACATCCCTTTAGAAGTCTTACCTATTCTCTTGGTGTCATTAAAATCTGGTTCAGGCTCAGTATATGGCTTTAGTTCTTCTTCTTCATGGCCAACATTCATCCACCGATCCTTCATAATTTGCTAAGAAAAGAAATGAGCTTTAGGTCAATATGCCATTTACCATACCCAATTAAATCAGCGATAGCTGGTCTGGGGAAGGACAACTTAAATTTCATAATAAAGTGACTGCTGCTCTTTCCCTCATTCCTTTTCCCCTCTCACCTTACAGTTTCTTCTTTTATCTTTCACACCATTTTGTTTCCATTAATTAATTCCCCTCTGCTATTTACCCTTTACAATACAACCCCCCCCAATATCAGAAAAACTACCGAGAGAAAAAAAACCTGCCGTTCCTACACACAAACATTTTTCATTTTGTACCCTTCACTTCCACCATCTCTTAATCTCGTCTTGCTGAGTGCCTGACACTCATGCCCTCATCTTGGTTAAGATCCCTAGATGTTACTACAATACCAACTCTATCACAACAAATAACCCCTTGAAATATAAACACAGGAAGTGTTTAGAACCAAGGGATATTTCAGGAGTGTGTTGATGCTTCCCACAGTCACTCATTTCAAGATAGTGATGCCAACTGGTCATTTTTTCCTATGGATCTTCTCGCTGCGCTTGACCTGATTAGGTTCACAGTTTGGGTGAAGGGCAAAATGCCTCTTAACTCTCTCTATGCCATGCAGATATTACCTTTAAAAATTTATTGTGCATTCTTTGGAAAATTGCCTTCTGCTGTGGCCTGGATCTTTTATATGCCTGCAAGATCGATCAGCTGGAGTCCCTATCCACCACCACCGCCACAGTTTCTCCTTAAGGACATATGAATACTTTTTAAAACAGCTAAAAACATTTTCCCTCCTACAGCAACAGGCACACATGCCTCTTTAGGGACAGATGCTAATATCGCTCACTAGATTGACAGAAGAGTAAAACAAGTGCCAGCAAGTCAAGATTCCCACAGGCTTCAAACATGCCTTGCAAACACTGAATTAAGTTATTTATCACAAAGAGCAAGAGACTCAATTTTCCACTGATATAACCAAATTCTTTGTATGTAGTGCTGCTGCCAAATTACAGGCCCAAAGAGCGGTATCTTTACAAGAACAATACAGAACTTTGTACTTGGGCCAGTTAACATTTTGCTGACAATAAGACTTAAAGATCTGTTCAAAGTTCTGTCACAGCATTGATTTTTTTGGCTTTTGAGGGGGATAAAGGGGAAGGGATTGTGAAGGGATTGCTATTTCTCATTTCTGGCACACAAAGCATGAGACTGTTTGACAGCAGACTTAGGTTAAGTATTTGTAGCCTTGTAGTAACATGATAGACTCCCTGAAGTGTACTCTGCAGTATCTGCAATTTTTAAAGGTTCTGTTAATTAAATCCAAAGTTTAATCATTATGGGATGTCTGGATGACAGGAACTGCACTGTTCCAATCCTACCTCTCTTTCTTGATCCTTTTTGAATTAATAGGCAAACCCAACAGTTCCACTTAGGGTTTTTCATGTCTCTTCCCTAAGTGGATCTGTAGTTCAATGTAATCTGCTCTAGGTTTCCATCTGTTAAATATCTAGACTTTTGCTACCTTCTGTCTTTTAAATACATGATCTCATAGGTGTACTGAGTTATTGTACAACTCTTAAAACAGGCTCTTACAATGAAGCATTGTGAAGTGATGCAAATGATCCAGTTCCAGGATCAATATTACATTTGTGTGATCAGCTGACTGGAAGCCCAGCTAAACTTAAAGAGCAGCAATCTTGGTCAGGGTATTTAAAGGTCTGACCCAAACTGTATTTCTTAAAGATCAAGCCAAAATGAATTTCAACCAACTAGATATTATTGACGAGGTTTCCCTCAATTTTCAGGGAAACTAGCCAATAAAAATCTAGCCTGGCTCAAGACCCCTCTGTCTCAAAATTATTTGCTTTATTACTCTTTCTAAACATAAATCTGCTCTGTGGAAATTTCACACAGATTTGCTTTGAAAAGAATTGAAGACTCGGGATGGGAGGAGAGGGATTTTGTCGAAATCCTGATATTTAACAGAGATGCACATTATTTTCTGACACTGCATTTCTCCCATCTCTTCCTGTGAAGATTTACTCTTTTAGAACTACATTCTTGTGCTTCTAAAATGTTTTCTCTCTGCTGCAATAATGTAAAAGTCTAGATGATCCATTTTAATAAAAATTTGTCTGGTCTTTACCAGGGGAAAAGTGCTAAGCCTAACACATACACTGCTGATCCTATGTCAGTCTCAGCTTTGATGCTAATGTCACTGACAAACATCCTATTGGATGGTCTGGGAAAAACATGCATGGGAACTGAGTGGGTATATGGCTGGGACTGAACAAATAGTTAAAACACAAAGCACAAACAAAAATCCTCCCCACCTAAAGATGATATTGTCTTTCCACTTTACAGAAACTTCAAATAAATATATACTTACATTTTAAATATGTATTTTAGAAGCACTCAGACAGAAGAAATAGTAATTTCTTTCTAAACTACACACCATAGCTTTCCAATTCAATACACATGTGATTTCAGGAATATTAATTCGAAAAAAAGTTTGCAATGTCTGTCTCCCTCAGATTAGCACACTAATCAATGCCCGTTATCAGTATTTTGGTACTGGTTCAAGACACCCCTGTCACACATAACATTTACTTGCTCTTTTCCATACAGTCTGACAACTATACCATTCCAGCAAGGCTGCTCTCTTAACACCTCCCCTCCAAGGAGAGAAAGGAATTTTAGAACAACTGGATAACACTAAATATCTAGAATGAAAGTGTAACTAGATCTGAAGAGAAACTGCTTAAAATCCAGAGGAAGTTCAACAAAAGGAAAATCTGTTTTCCTGAAACTTAAACACGACACAGGAAAAATGTGATCTTTCATAATTTTTGAGTGACTACGCTCTTATCATCATGTCCTCTAGACAGTAATAAATACAACATAATTAACGAATATCAGTAAAGTAGAAGCCACCATTCACTATTCTCTTCAGCACAGACTTTATTCAAGTTAAAACTGTTTATAACAAGTCACAAACCAGCATCAGCTTGAAATAAGTTGCATGCAGAAAGAGCTCAGTAAATGCATGCTTCCTTGCACAGGTAGCGTCCATGCCAGGAATCATAAATCATGCCACTACAAATAAAAAGCTGCTTAGAGGGGATTTATTCTCTGGAACACCGTCCACTGCTGCACAAGTACACACAGAAAGATGAAACAAAAGCCACAGGTGATTAACTCATGCAAATATGATTTTAAACCCATTCTATTTAGCTTCTGATCTACTTTCACCTCTACAGAAAGTAGATGTTATTTTTACAAGTCTCTCTTTGTTAAAGAATTCACAAAATAGAATAGAGTAACATTTAGAGTAAACTCTACACAAAATATTTGTTAAATATCAGCTCCAGAGTTATCCAGCAAGTACATGCTAATACAGCAATACTGGACAAAACAGCCCCATAAAAACACTGAACCTTTTAGACACCCCTTACAAGTTATGCACAGATATTCTCTGAATCCCATGAAGAAAAAAACAAACCTGAATTTACTAACAAAAAAAATCATAACTCAATAGAAATCCTCAAAACAGGTTTTAGCTGAGGGACACAGCCAGTGTTGTTATATATGATAATTTTCCAGCTATTCAGAAACAAAGCTACCAGAAGGGGGGAAAGAAAGGACCAAACAGAAATAACTAGCATTTATTAGCTTATAATCCAAAGAGTTCTTAGTATTTATCTGTATTATGGCACTAAAAACAAACAAAACCCCCACATAGTTTTCTAACACAGCTACTCTTCTTGTACCTATCCTTTTTAAGAAGTCATGCTGGAAATGGTAAGTTAAGTCAAAAATGCTTATGGCACTGCCTGCTGCTGATTTTGTTTTTCTGAAAAACTCCAAGCAGAAGATATTTACAACCCTGTCCTCCTTTCCACACACTTTGAACTAGGTCCATTCATTATCTGATCAAAACAAGCATCAGCAGTTTGCACTTTGAAATGTTCTTAAATGACAGTCTTTAGTCAGCTGCAATTAAGGTTAGACTTTCATTCATTAACACTTTCTATTTCAAGCTGCACTGTTTCTGGGACATTGCCTTTTTTTTTTTTTAAAACAAGATTTTTGGGTCCTTAAAACAGGAAAAAAGTACCTATTGTGAAAAATAAAGAAGTCTCAAGCAATCACTGTATTTTATTATTTCTTAAGCTGAAAACCCTTTTTTTCCAAGATGAAATTACTTACTTCCAAGCTGCCTCGTTTTATCGGATTCAGTACTAGAAGCTTCTTAAGTAGATTTTCACAGTCTGTGGACATATAGAATGGAATGCGGTACTTCCCCCTCAGTACTCGCTCCCTTAGTTCCTTTAAAATAAAGTTTTAAAGAGTGAGGCTACTAATGACATAGAGGATTTAAAGAGAGTAAAAGCCAAGCTTTCATATTGTAACTGTACCTTTAGATTCTGACCATCAAATGGCAATGATCCGCTTACTAGTGTGTACAAAATCACCCCAAGGCTCCACACATCCACTTCAGGTCCATCGTATTTCTTTCCTTGGAAAAGTTCAGGAGCGGCATAAGGCGGGCTTCCACAAAATGTGTCCAGTTTATTACCAACTGTAAATTCATTACTAAAACCAAAGTCTGCAATTTTAATGTTCATGTCTGCATCAAGTAGAAGGTTTTCTGCCTAACAGAAAAATAACAGAGGAAAAGGACAACGTATGTAGCAGAGTAAAACTGATATACTACAGTGTATCATTTATCAATAAATGCAAAAATGTTTTTCTTTGTAAAATGGTTCACAACCTGTATCTTTCTTGCAGAACAAAATAAACTAATCCCCCTGAATACATTACAAAGACTGAAAATTGACTGTGTTTACCCAGGAAAATTTAACTGTCAAAAGCAGCTAAACAGACTAAAATCAGCTACAGAATCAACTATGAAGATTTTATTTTCTGGAAGAAATAACTTAGTTCACCTTTAGACTGAAGTATCTAGACATCTCAGAATAGCAGTTTTGATTCTGACGGGTTATGCCAACTTCTGATGCCCAGGACGGTAAATCTAGACCATAAATCCTAGACATCATCTTCTATTTCAGTGGTGTGAATGTTAGAAGGGATTTAAGACTTTAAAAGACCTCTTCTGCTTACAAGATGAAACACTTCAAGCTATATACTGCATCTGACCATTCTATACCAAAAAATTATCTCCCCTTTATTATTAATGTTTGCTTTAGCAATACCACCACCAAGGTGTTAACACTCAAGAATTACGTTGTGTATGAAAAAAATGCATGTATTATACACAGAATCACAGGATGGTTTGGGTTGGAAGGGGACTTAGAGAACATCTAGTTCCAACCCCCCTCCCACAGGCAGGGAGGCCTCCCACTGGCCCAGCTTGCCCAAAGCCTCATCCAGCCTGGCCTTGAACACCTCCAGGGATGGGGCATCCACAGCTTCTCTGGACAACCTGTTCCAGTGTCTCATCACCCTCAGGAAAAAATTTTTTCCTAATATCTAGTCTAAATCCGCCCACCTCCAGCTTAAATCCACTACCCCTTGTCCTGTCACTACATGCCCCTGTAAAAAGTCCCTCCCCATCTCTCCTGTACTCCCCTTCAGGTACCAGAAAGCTGCTATAAGGTCTGCCTGGAACGTTCTCTTCTCCAGGCTGAACAACCCCAACTCTCTCAGCCTGTCCTTGTATGGGAGGTGCTCCAGCCCTCTGACCATCTTTGTGGCCCTCCTCTGGACATGCTCCAACAGCTCAATGTCCTTGTTCATCCATGCAGCCTCCTAGCTTTTTTGCCTAACTTCCTCTTCGTTGGGATGCATCATTTCTGGGCCTGGAAGGAGTGATCCTTGAATACTGATCAGCTTTCTTGGGCCCCCCTTCCCTCCAGGGCTAGTCCCATGGTACTCCACTGAGCAGATTCCTGAAGAGGTCAAAGTCTGCTCTCCTGAAGTCCAGGGTAGTCAGTTTGCTGTGCAGCCTCCTCACTGCACTAAAGATCTTGAACTCCAGCATTTCATGCAACCAAGGCTTCCCTTGAGTTTCACATTCCCCAACAGCCCTTCTTACTGGTGAGAACAAGGCCCAGCATAGCACCTCTCCTTGTTGGCTCCTCTATCACTTGGAGGAGGAAGTCATCAACACACTCCATAAACCTCCTGGATTGCTTATGCCCTGCTGTGTTGTCTCTCCAACAGATATTGCGGCGGCTGAAGTCCCCCATGAGGGCCAGGGCTTGTGAACGCAAGGCTGTGCCTATCTGCCTATAGAGGATCTCATCCACTCACTCTTCCTCATCCAGTGGCCTGTAGCAGACCCCCACTACAATGTCCCCCGTCCCTGCCCTCCGTAGGCTTCCTGACCCTTGGGCTCTCAAGATGGCTCCTCATCCATCCCCTGGCAGAGCTCCATGCACTCCAGCTGGTCACTGACATACAGGGTGACACCCCCTCCTTGTCTCCCCTGCCTGTCCTTCCTGTAGAGCCTATATCCTCCATTCCAGCACTCCAGTCATAGGACGCATCCCACCATGTCTCCGTGATCGTGATGCCAATGAGATCATAGTCCTGCAGGCGCGTGCACATCTCTAACTCTTGTTCCCCATGCTACATGCATTTGCACAGAGACACTTTAGTTGGGCCCCTGATGGAGCTAACTCACTGGCAGGAAGTCCTTTGTGTTGCCCTTCAGGTGCTTTCCTGCTGACCTGTGATTCTTCTCCAGGCTCTGGGCATCTGTTGCTGGCCCTGGCTTCAAAATGGTAAGACTAGGATGGATTGAGGTTCCCCTCCCCCAGCAACTTTAGTTTAAAGCACTTTTCACCGGGTTGGCAAGCCTATGACCAAAGATGCTCTTCCCCTTCTCTGACAGACGGACCCCATCAAGTCCCAGTAGAGCAGGTTTCTCAAAGCAAGTCCCGTGGTCCAAGTAGCCAAACCCCTGGCTGTGGCACCAGTCCTGTAGCCATTTGTTGATTTGGTAGATTCGACTGGCCCTTTCAGACCCCTTCCCTTTGACCGGGAAGACTGATGAAAAAGCATGGAAGACAAAAAAAAGAAAGGAAAATAAGAAAGGAAAAAACCCCAGTGAAACTGCTCTCCTCAGCAGGAAGTACTCCAAATCCTGGTGAGATGCCAAAACAGGTGCCTGAAGTAGGTCCACCCCCCTCAGAACCCAACAGAGCCCCAAGCCAGCCTGGAAACTGATCTAGAAATTTCAAGCGACCTAGAATTTGCTCTAGAACATGCTCCAGACCTTCCAGGCTATCTAGAACATGATCTAGAACAATAAGCTGACCGAGAACCTTCAAGTGATCTAGAACATACTTTAGAACCAGAGTGACCTAGAACTACACCCCTCACAAAAGAACCCCCAACTCCAGAATTCATACCTGCACCAACACCACCCCATCTCTACAAACAACTGACTGGAAAGGACTCAGTGCCTGTCAAAGGCTGTGACAAGGGAAGGCCTTGGGATGTCTCAAACATCTTGGCTGTTAAAAATGTAACAGGCAATCATCCTCTCCCCTGCTGACAAGAAGCAGCCAAGAACAACGCACCAAAGGCTTTACTCCCTTCTCTAACCAAGGACAAACTTGCTTCACAAGGTCCTTGCCCCAGCTCCAAGGCACCAAAGAAGAAAGTTCAGCCAAACTTAATCCAATACAGCGTCTGCACGAACACCAACCCCATTGCTTGAATGGTTTCATGCTGCCCTTCCCCCTCTTATTCAGGAGGACAACCCTCTCTGCTTCCTATGCTCATTAAGGCCCATCCTCCCTATGCTTGTTGGAGAAAGTTAGGTGGAGACCTGAGAACTTCTATCTAGGAAAGGTGAATAAATAAAGAGAAGGCAGGCACCCACCACCTGAGGACTGCCAAAAGGCAGCCAGACTTCTCAAGGACAGACTCATCGGAGGATCCAAAGGCTGGTGAAAAAAACCCTTTCTGACTTGCTGAAAACTCTCCTCTCTCTCTTCTCCCCTTTTCCTTTCTCTTTTCTCCCCAAGCATCTCTTGATTTCTCTCTCCGGCATATACAGGAACACCTGAGAAGTTTCATGCCAGCTCCTTTTGGGGCTTGTCCAGCAGGTTTCCTTACTGTGGTCTGACTGCTCATTTTAATACTGATAAGTGATTGCAAGTTTTATAAGTGGTTGCAGGTTTTTAGTATTGCTGGTAGTTGTGCTGTCCTTTCATCATTAACACATCCAAGAATATTAATGCCCGTGCAGCAATTATCATGTGAATGCAATGCATGACATACACATAGATGCAAGTATTTGGGAACCTGGAGAGTCAGTAAACTCTCTCATACTTAGTATCACAAGTAGACCAGACAATTAAAAGGGTGAGGTTAGAGAAATACTAATGCACTACTGGAAAAAAAAAAAGCTCACTTCTCAAAATGCAAGGATGCTATGAGAGGACTGCAACAGAACTGGGCAATGGTTACTCGTCTAATGGGGTCCTGGCTCCTGATCTGCAGCAGCACTGAGTAATGCAGGAACCCCTCTTTGTCAACAGGAAGACAGACATTAGCCAGAGCAGAGGATTCACCTAATTGCCAAACATATTTTATACCAAATGCAGACATCTCTCATCAGCTCCTGTGCTCAGAATTGAGCCCAGAAGATTAAAAAACCACCTTACTTCAGAACCAGAGAATCAGCAATCAATTTGTTAGTTTCTTTGATTAAAAGGGTAAACATGATTTTGTTTGGCTTTGTTTCTTGATTTTTTTTAAAATAATTTCATTTGCACTCAATGAACAGAACAGGAGACAATTAACTACCCAGTATATCAAGCCAATAGCTGCGCAACAGAATTTAGCCTGCATCAGGAGTAAAATACAGCCCATTTTTACAAACTAACTATCCTAGAAATGATTTTTTTTCCCCCCAATTCATGACCTGTAATCTCAGCCAGTTCTAGCTGATGTGCCTGCTGACAGACTCACAGAGATATTTTCCAGATTTGACAGCCTTCTATGTGACTGCACAAAGACTTCATTTTCCTTGTGGTGAAAACATTACTGTCAGTGCAGCTGCTCTGCGATTACAATAGTCCTCCTAGTTCAACAGTACTCTGCTACCCAAGTACGCCCTGCTTTTAGGCTTCTTACTTCAAACAAGAACACCAAAAAAACTATTTTAATATGCCAAATAGAAAGACTATGCTCTTCCTGGTTACATGTGCAGAGCAAAAAATATTAACAGTTACTGAAAAGGTGAGGCAAGTTTTGTTCATCACAGGATGAGCAAAACTGGAACTGGTTACAGCCTTCTCTATGTAAGCTGTTTGTAATCACAGCAAATTAAAAGGAGACAGCTTAAAAGTACCCACAGGCCTGGAACTCCTTCCTCTTCTGCCAGAATACCTTGGACAAATTTATACATTTTCTTACACATCTTCCTAGTTTAGTCTGAAGTAACTTACATTTGATGGACTTTACTCTGTTATTAAAGCCAAAAAGGCTTATCAAAATAATCTCCAAAGTGGTGCTAAACCTCTGCCTTGCGCTGCTAACAATGTCAATTGGCCAGCGTGCTGATACCACAGTGAAAGTCAACAGAAGCACACGTGAATGCAGACACAACTCTGAAGTTGCTTCTTCCTTCTCTGCAGCTCCATGAGAAGAGTTTTAAGTGAGACAGAGATGACACAATGTTTGGAAAGGACAAAGTAAGAACATCTCCTCAAAGCCATACATTTAGCCCTTTTTTCTTTGGGGAATGTATTTTTCATTGGCTAAGCTGCTGGGCTCTCAATCACACCTAACATTGAGCTTTTAGAATTTGTCCAGTATAACTCCATTCAAGAGAAGACTGGGAGAGAAAAGCAAACAAAGAAATTATTTTGGAGCCTGCCTTGCGAACAGGAAGGAGGTCAGCAGCAGAGTACTTGCGACAGATGGTAAAAGCGATTCCACACGAACGCTGCGAAGCAGTTTTGGATAGTCTTGTGAGCAATGCAGTGAGCTGTATGTGTGCTATGGAACTGAGGAATGAACGAGGGGTGGAGGGTGTAATGGCCTCTGGGAGAAAGAGTGAGATGCAGAATGCTAAACAACTGCAGGGGTTAATGCAGTAAAACTCAATAATATAGCCAGGCCGAGCAAGCCAGTGACAGAGAAGCACGAGGAGATGGCTAGTTCCCTACTCCCAGCCAAGTATAGGGCCAAGACCACCAGTGAAAGCAGTTTGTCCAGTCAAGCCAATAGGTCGCTAGGTGCAGTCTTCTCAAAAGCTCAACAACAGTGGCTGCAGTAAGCTCCAGGGAGCTTGACAAAACACTAACGGGCTCCAAACCACCATGCAAGATGGGGAGGAATTTTTTTTTTTTTAATCAAGATTTCAATGAGATCCAGCCCTTTCCTTCCTCGCATTCTGACTTCAACGTGCTGGCCAGGCACCTCCATCATCAGATGACAATGGTCCTGGGGCAGGGAGGACTCAGCAGAAAAGGATGTATTATCCAGCACCATATGCACACACAGGAGCTGGCAAATCAATGGGTATTAGGGAACAGATTTTTAAGAAAGATATTTAGCACATGCTGCAGTGTTTTATAAGAAAGTCAAGACAAACAATACTGGTGAAAAAAAAACCTTAGGAACCGAATTCAACCTCAGCTTTTCACAGGTATTTAGACACATTAGTAAAAAAGGACCTACACCAGTGTTTTATTTGTAAACGTACAAAGACATCAAAGCAAGAGCACAAGCCAACTCTTAAGCAGGTGACAGTCTTGTGTCCAAGTCCCATGATATCTAAATTTGCCACAAAGACAACTTCAGACTGAAGGCTTAGGTTGTACCTGTAATTGCTCAACTCTTTAACATAGTCTGGTATACTTATAGAAATATATTACTAGAAAGCATCAAAAAAAGGAAGTCTGCATAATTTCTGTTTACCTTTGATTTATTTTTCTGCCTGAATTAAACACTAGAATATAAACCAGAAGTTCAAATGAATTAAAAACTTAACATATTTCTTATGAATCACTAGGAAAAGACCATTTTCTCTATCTTGCAATATATTTTAACTGAAAATATTTTAAGTAGGTAGTGCTGACTGGTATCACTGAACTTCTGCAGCATCAGTGCATGCCAGCAGGTACAATTATTTGGAGAGCATGTCTTTTTCTCAAAGCCAAAGCTGTAATGAAAGTAACAGACATTCTGTTTTTGTCTCTCCCCTGTTCCAACAGGCAAGCTATATTATTTTTGTACTTCAGAAAACCGAGAATAAAATACAAGTGATAGTTCCCTCATTCACGTGTTTGAGGCATTCAGAGACAGTGGCAAGGACAAGTATATGCAATGAAATTAAGTCTATACTGTGAACCAGCAAAATGAAAAATAACAGCCTACCTTAAGATCACGATGAACTATGCACTTCTGATGACAGTACTGCACAGCAGATACAATCTGAAACACCAAGACAATCAGTGAAATATTTTATTTCAAACTCAATATAAATTTTTGTATATAATTTAGCAATTTTGTCTCCTGATATGATTCAGTAGAACATAATTAATAATAAAGCTTTCATTTTAGAAAATATTAATATAAGTTTCATTAAAGCTCAAACACTAAAACTAAAAATTCAACAAAATTAGCTCATTTTGTTATTTAAAAAAGTTTAATACATACTCCTCAAGGCAATAGGAGAAACATCTATTTAAAATGCACATCACCCAACAGCAATAACTGGAATAAAAGGAAATTATTCCACCCCCAACTCAACAGCCAGATGTACCATTTAGATTTTATCTTCCGAAATATTTGAAGCATATCTCTGCAATTCATCCTTAACAGAATAGCTCATTCAACATTTTCATATACATCTTTCATATATGTATAACAAAAAACAAGTCTGAAACAGCCAGTTAAAAACAATTTCTTTACACATTAATTATATACCTTAATTCTGAAAAATACCCGATTTTATTTACCTAATTAAAGCTTTTCACAAAATAATCACTAAAAACAGGGTAAGAAAAAGATTAGAAAGTTTGTAATAAGAACATAAAAACCTTTTACAGAATACCCTTCAAACAAAACAGTGTGACATGACACAGCAATACATGTCATCGTATCAAAACCTCTAGATAGAGCAACTGTTAAATTCTAAAATATTCAGAAAAGGATTAAAACCTCGAGTGAATCACAATTTAAAAAATGTGTCTCTTGGGAACATCCACTGAAAAAGAATGTGAAAGAGTCTTACTATTTTTAGATAGTACGTAAGAAGCATTTTTCTCTTAAGGGATTTTTTCCACTTGAGCATTAACAGACATTATCACAACAATGATTTTTTCTTTTAAAGTAAAAGAAGTACGCTCATGTCTATCTGAAAACACCATAAGAATTCATACCTGCCTGAATTTTGAACGAGCCTCTTTCTCTTTCATTCTTCCATGTGCAACTAGGTAGTCAAACACTTCTCCTGACCACAACAAGGGCAAAACATTAGTTCTGTCACCCAGGTTTTATTTTTGACTGTTATGCACAATTAAATCATGCTTGAAAACACCACCCCCCTTCTTGAAGAGAAATGAAACAGAAGCAGCCAGGTAAATTCCTTTTTACTGTTTGCATTGGACTTATTTTTTCAAACATGAAAAAAATGGAACCCTTCATAACAAGCCTTCTTCAATTTCTAAAATAAAGTTACTTAAAAAACACTATGAAACAAACAAAAAAATACTTTAATAATGAAAAACATTCATAGTGCATATAAAGCACACTGGGAAACAGGCAACTTCTTATGGACCAGAATTGTTTTGCATATCTCTAGCAGCTTCACTTAACAGTATCTGTATTACTTCTGTTTTCTCCTTCTTGTTCTCTTTCTAATAAAGCTGCTTAAACGTCTTTCAGATCCTCATCTTTGCACTGCCTGAAGAGCAGCCTTTCCTAAGACTGGTCACTAGCCCTGTACTGGATTTCCTTCTCACATTCAAACGTTTCCCATTCAAATGCTAAGCAGCTTCTCAAGCAGGCACCCACTATCCCTCTCACTCTTTAGGATCCTGCTGATCCCCTTTCTCACGTTCCTTATTCCCATCCCCTGGTCCTGCCTCTCCAAGTGCTTTGGCACACATTTTCAAGATAAAATGAGGCACCACTGTTTGCCTAAATATAGCAGATAAATATTGAGTCAAGTTTTTGCCAGAGTCAGCACCAAATTATCTCCTGATATTCCAAGCAGAAACCTCGGAATGGTAACTATCCTTAAGCACAAACCTAATAGCTTACTTTACAGAATGGTGATGCAAGCAAGAAAGTCTGCCCTGGGAGGTCTGCTAGGACTGTTGTGAAGGCCAGACTAGAGTAACCCATTAACCACTAAACCCTTAAATTGTTCCTAGGCATGCAACTGGCATGGCTTTCTGTATTTCAGTGTATCCTTAAAGCAGAATTAAGAATCCACTTACCCCCACTGGCATATTCCATTACCAAATACAATGTCTTTTCAGTTTCAATAACTTCAAATAATTTTACTGCAAGAAAAATGAATGAGAGATTGCAGCGGGGAGCAAAAGCACAGCACAAACAAAAAATTATACTCATGAAGCGAGTATAATCTATGGCCAGTGATAACACTAAACCATACAAAAACTTCATATCCTTTAGGTTAGCATTCTTTTGAGGAGGCAAAAGCAAGATTAATTTCTAAATCACGGTTGATAATAAAGCCTATTAATTCACAATTTTCTCAGAAGTGTATGCACACTGTCCAAATGAGTTCATGCTGAAATTAGTGTTTAATTTGACACAGACATCTTCAAGATCATACAAACCTTCCCTGTTTCACTAGTAAACCGCTCCCAGTTAGAAATCTGAGATTCTGACCAACTGAAAACCCAGTGGATACCAGAAAGGTTAAGTCTCGAGGACTTTCCACAGATTGTAATAGTAACCACTCATTTAAAACAAACACACCCCCCACTGCCACCCCCAAGAAAACAAAAACCAGCAGAAGCTAAGAATGTTGGAAAAGCAACAAACAATTCAAGGAATGAGAAGGGAGTGCCTAGCACGTAATAACTTGTACACCTTGTCCATACCTTGTATGCAACAAGCCCTCTGGCCGATTCAGGACCATTAACTGTCTCTGCAACAAGACTGTCCAGCCCTCCTCAGCCAGAAGAATTGTCATCACAAAGTAGGGCCCTGAAGCTGTGGGGTAGGTGAAAGAACTAAAGCAGAAAGGGAAAATTACATACTTTGTAATTCTAATTTTCTGGAAATATCAGTCAGTGGGAGTCTTTCCTAGACTGAACTAATGGAGTTTTGCTACTTTCACCTAAGAAACTCATGCTTTTTGGCCTCAAGAGTCATTTCAATGGAAGAGAGGAGTTGGGGCTCTCAACAGTCCGGAGCACTAAGTATCTCCTACTTTGTGTTAAGGCTTTGCTAGTCTGAGCAGTTTATCCCCTCTGAGCAAAATTCGTGTTTCAAGCAGAGTCAATAAAGGAGGTGAGACAATGAAGCATTTACTGAATGCTCATTGTCCTATTGTCTCAAAAAAAAAGTTTAATAAACAAAAGCATAGCAGTACATTCAAATAAAGCCAAAGAGAGTAAAATGTAAACAGTATAATAATAATAACAAAAAGTTTGCAGAAATGCAGGGCTCCTACCAATATTGGGATGATTCAGTATCTTCATTATTCGTACTTCTCGAAACAACTGTCAAAGAAAGACAATTTTCTTAGAGTGTGTTTATCAGGGAGAGTTACGCAAGATATGCAATTTTAGATCGCAAAAAGGAGCAGCATAAGCCACAGAATATGGCATTAGCATAAAATATAGACAAATATAGTGCAGTGAGCTCCTGAAAACACTCTACATCTTACGCATTGTATAAAAATAACCACTACCACCTACATATCAAAATCAGACTGATTTTTAAGCTTTATACACACACAGGTAAATGTTACAGTCCTTTCTGGAGTTTCACATTGACCAAAACCAACAGAGTATTCACACAAGTTTTCGTTATCTCTTTGCTCCGATTTCTTTGGTGACTGGCTAGCTCAGCTAACTACCCTGAATACACACCTGACTGCAGATGGAAATACAAGGTGTAGTACTATAGAAAATTCAAACACACAGATGTTAGAATGGAATTAGATGCCAGGAATCCTGACATCCCCCAGTTCTGCCGCTCTGCAGAAGTGAAGCAGGCGAGTTCATTCTTCTCACAACTACCAAATCTTACACTGGGTCACAAACAGTGATGTCCCCTCTCCTCCCAGCAAGGCCTGAAGGTTTATGATTGATGAAAGTCTGCTTTATGACCCTGAGTCACATAATTAAAAACAATCGGACAAACTTATAGCCCTACGTGTATATACTGAAGACAATAGTGGATTTATTTTTCACTTTTTTTTAAAAGCAGAAACTAGAGTTTCATGGGTTTATTGATTAAATAAGAACTGTGTAGTCATTTTGTCACCTCTGTTACTCTATACTCGAGGCTGTCAATACTGATAAGCTTGCACTGTTTTATTTCAAGGGAACAGCATATCCCCATCATCAAATCTATTTACTGTGCTGCATGCTCTTCGGTCCCATATTGGGCTGAAGTAGGACACTGAAATGAAGGAACAAAGCTCACTGGCTTCAGCATAATGCTTCAGCATATTTGAAATGTCTTAGCACTACAGTCCTCCTTATAGAGAAACCTGGCTCTATACAGAGGTGTGTTGTTGCTGTTTTGCTTGTCTGATGTCCCAGAGGACATCTCTCCCTCCATTTTCAAAATTAATTCAATTTGTTCAGATGCTACCTTTGCAAAAGGGTACAATGATCCAAGCCAAACACCTCCTCAAAGAGTAGCACTTTACTTTCTGTTTTATAATGGCTGAGGCTACAGGTTAAGAGAAATTAAAATTATTTTGCTTAGACAACACTGATTTTTTTTTTACTCCATTTGTGCAATTTAGTCATAATATTTCTAAAATTCTAAATTTATTCTACAAGATTATAGAGCAACATCTTTTTGAAATTCAGCTTCTGATCAACTAATATTATTGCAGTTCTCTATTTACATTATTTATTTCAAGCTAGTTACTATCCACTTGCCTTAAAATTGGCATTAAAACAATTTCACAAGGAAGGAAAGACTATTAAAGCATTTTTCTGAGAAAACATGAACAGTTTGCTTGTCTTCAAAATGTAACACATGGGTATGTAATACTGTGCACTGGAATTAACTTCAGCAAATATTCTTGTTTCCTCAAAGTCAGATATTCTTATGAAAAAACATATCAGGCTGTTCTTCGGGCATTTTTTGTTTTTCTAAGTATTTGAATTTGTTGCACAAGAAAAAGCTTCTCAGCTAAATCAGTATCAGTTAGTCAAAAGCTAACAAATCTAAACCAATAGATGTCACAGCTTCAGGAGAGCTTCTAAGCAAGTATGTGGAAAACTGCAATTACAGCCAGAAGACTGGAAAGATATTTCCTAATTTAACAGCATTAATGCTGGTATAAAAGTTAAAGCAATGAACGCACGTCTTCATAAGCAGGATTAAAATATCCTGTTGAATAGATATTTTTCAGAAAGCTGAAGCATAAGTTCTCATGTAAAAGCAGGTACACAGTCCTGGTCATCACCAGTAGATGAAGCAGCAGCATTACTCTCAAACTTTTGAAATAAAGCAGCTATTCTAAGGCAAATTCTAAATGAACTCACAGTCACAAGGTGAATCTGGATATTTTCTTGCTGGTTACTGGCTCTGAGGTGGTCTTCTTTGCTTGGGGATTTGGACTTAAATTTTGTTTTGCAGTTGTTACCGGCTTCTGACAAGTTTCCAGCAGTTGTTTGCATGGGCACTAACATTCTCAAACCTTTTTCTGAACTCAGGTGTAGGCATCTTGAAAATCAGGCAGATGTAACTTATGTATTCCATCATACTGCTATGTAATTAAGTCAAGCAGCTTTGCTAAAGCTGCTTGGTGTGACAGATACCTTCCAACCCAGGAAGAAAGAAATTGTTTGAAAGGCTGAAAGAACCAAAATAATAGAACAGCACTGTGCAGAGACCACAAACACAGGAACCACACGGGGTGCAATGTAGCTGTCTCACATGACTATTTCAATACAGATGTTCAGACCAGCAGAGGGGGAGCAGGAGGGAAACTGGGCAGATGAACTGTTCTCTGGAGTCCTGGTGTACATTCAGGATTTTATTTGGTCCTGTATAAATGCACATTTATATAAATTAAGAAAATACCAACATTCAGTCCTCCAATTTTCTCTCACAAGAGAGAAACAACCTAGAAAATCTCTGAACAATGGATAGCACTTGAACAAAAGTGTTAACAGTATTCAAGTATCGGAGTACACTATTTTACATGGCAACTCTGCATTCCATGGAGCAGTACTCTGGAATAAACCTGCCCCTGCCCAGCCCTTGCAGAAGCATGCTGGTCATTAACACTAGTGATGTCAGTAACTGGGTATTTACAAATCTTTAAACAGCAACTACATCCCTCAGTAACAACCAAGATACATCTCTTCCTTTGCATGCAGAGGTATTAAAGCAACAAGACCATAGTTATTTCCTACAAAGCCAAGTTTGTTGATTTAATAGAAATTTGGACAGAACAGCGAGATTAGTTCTCCCTTCATGACAAGGTGAGCTGCAGGATTATATAATGGATTAATTTTACCAATTAAAAAAATAGCGCTTTCAGAATCCACGCACAGCTCTATTCTCTTGAGCAGCAGCATACTACTCTCTCAGAAGGTGCCAGTGCTCCCCGACTTCTCTCCCCTGATCCCACTATACATTCATAGGGCCACTCTTCATTCTTAACAACATGCTACCACTCAAAAAAGCTCTTGAACAAGCATCTCCTTGTTACAAACATGCAGTAGGTTCAATAGCTTCACTTATAGTAGAGGACAGCCAGCACCACACTCAATTCATAGAGCTTGTACCTAAGGAAAAAGGCACAAGGTTTGAAAACTTGATTCCTGCTTTTCCAGTTTCATTTTTCATGGCACAGACTGCAGAAAGCACAAAGATCTTCTGTCACACCATTGCTAACACTTCTACTTGCTGTCAGGTTGACATCTACATTTAGGATTTACTATTTTAAGTCAACCAAACTAAAAATCTTCAGTTAACTGAGGCTTTTTCTTGCTTTGAAAGATGTGCTTGAATGCTTCTCTAGTTTCAAAATCATTACTGAGAAGAGACTTTGCAGAAAAGCATAGCTTTTGTTTCAACATATTGAAATTGTTCCAAATCTTCTACTACTATTCTACTTCTGTTCTTCTTTTCTTAATAACCGAAAGAACTTAAGCTTGAGGCTTTAGATAAGTTTAAAAAAAAGAGATGCTCACTGACCCCTAAGAAGGGAAAATCTGTAATGCCACTTGCTAATCAAACCTATTAAGCAAAAAAGCACCTTCTGCTGCACTAGCAGTTTGCAAAGAGCAACAGAATGCTATTTTAGAAACATCCCTTGTGAAGCCAGTACAAGACGACACTTTTAATGTAGCAGACATGCAGAAAATAGAACAGCTATTTTGATATAAATTCTAGCTATGATGAAGCCCAAATACTTACATTTGGGAACAAATTACAATCATGACAGTGGAAAAAGCTCAGTCAGTACAATATGCTACTATCAAGACAGCAAGTTCACAAAAAAGCCAGCTCTGTCTTCTAAACGGGTCCTCACTGAGTAAGATGGGAACCACATACTGAACAATTGAAAACAAAATAAAAGGCAGTGCCAACAATCCAACAATGTTGTATCTATTTAAAGAAATAGAGGTCCTGAAGCAAAAAATATAAGACTATCACATTCCATGGACTCAAATGCAAAATTCAAAATTCACAAGGTCTGCTTACCTCCTAACATTTGACGGTTTAAGTTAAAATTACTATGTCTGCAAAGTATCCTGTCCATACTACGTGGCATAAATAACATCAGAGAGGCTAAGGACAAACTGAACACTTTCACTGCTTTCATACCTGTGACTAACTACAGACCCAGCTTGTGTGACACTTTCAGGAACAGAAGAATGCACTCAAATATTTCTGTTTACAAAACAGAATGGTGCATGAAAAGCTATGATGCCTCAACTCATTTTAGTTAATTAGGTCAATGGCAAGTACTAAAGCAAAACCTGTTTGCACTTGGTATCCTTTCTATTACAGTGAATGGAAAGGGGACGGTTTCGTGAATGATGCTGTGCCCAAGATCACTACATATTTGTCTTAATTGATTAATAATAATCAATAGTGATTGAAGGCCTAAAGGTTTTGCTGACCTGCATAAAATTTACCAGCTTTGAAGTTCTAGAGACTGTCCTCTCAACCGTGTTCATTTAGATGGGTTCAAACTCAGGAGTGGTTATTTCTGTAGCAGTAACATACTCCTGTATTGCTCTATAAACATTCATTAAAACAGTAGCTGTTCCTGTTAAAATAATACTGCTGCCACAGCTTCCCATTCCCAACATTACCTCTTGAAGAAAAAACCGACTACTTAACATGCACAGTATAACCCTAATAACAAAATTACAAAAATTAGAAAAGTTTAGATGACTGATTTCACAGAAGACAATTTTTTTTATTTACAATATACAAATAACCTATCAAAATACTAACAGAAGTAATTCTAAGCATGCTGATGAACTACCTTCCTACTCTTACTTGTTTTAAAGAACTACAGTTGCTTGAGTGACTGTGCAAAAACTCTGCTTAAGCTTACTTAAAAGCTTTCAGAGAATCAATATTCAGTTTCACTCCAAATTCTCAGAAAATTACAGGGAGCTCAAAACACTTAGAGCTTTAAAACAAATAGCTTTTTTCTGAAAATTACAATAAAGATGTTACTAAGGAAAATTTCATACCAACAAATTATCACACATTCCAGTGTAAGCAGAGATGCATTGGATAAATATTTCTAGAAGTCACTGAAGAAGAACAGAACTGTGGTTAAATTGCTAAATTTAACTTCTGTTCTTAGTTCTGCTATAAGCTGCTTCTAACTGTACCCAGAAATGTTTCTCCTGTTACCAGCTTCCTACTCAAAAACCAAACAGCATCAGTGTCCTATTACATGAGTAGTTTGTGTACTACTTGTGCAACATGACAGCATCTTCTGTTGGCTATGAAAGTTTAATTTATACTTGAAATGATTTATTGAATTATTATTATTTCTGTGTGAAATAAAACTTACTGATCTTTAAAGCAAGTTAAGTTTTTCATGCTTAGTGTTCCAGAAAGTTCTAGCATTTTTTATCCTTTTATTGCTCAGCAATAAGACAACCTCACCCAGCTCTCCAAGTGTAAATACCAAGGTAGGTAGGAAACAAACTACATGTGCAGTCCAAGATTTTCCCCAATATGCTCTGTCACATACTGCCTCTGTGGGTCTGTCTTCACTAGCTCAAATATTAGCAAAGATATTTGCTTAATATAGGATACAGGACTTAAGGATAGCAAAGCTTTTGCATGAACTCTGCACAGCAGGTTGAATTATAAAAAAAAAAACAAACCTGAGGAACTCATACTCAAACAAAAGTACTACAAAAAGAGAAATTAAAGCAAATAAGTCAAATAATTAAAATAAAGAAAAAATAAATTAAAGCAAGGTTGTTTCTAACTCCTCATAACCAAAGTTACACAATAAAATAAATGTAATGGCAGCCAGACATAAAAGAAAGCAATAAGCCCTAGCCTCATTCTCTCATTCTACAGCTACAGACAGCAGCAGTCTAGTATCTGTAAACAAAAAATATCCCAAATTTTTTTAATGGTCAGCCTCCAGCACACATTTCTGTGCTTCAGCCAAAATGAAACATATGCATAGTTAAATAATAAAAACCCAAACCAAACAAAACCCCAGGGTTTTCTTAAAACAGGACATTTTTTCTTAAAAAAGGACATCTAAATTTCTATCTACAGGCACAAACAAACAAGAACATTCTGATTACATTCAGTCACTTTGTCAATTCTATACAAAAAGTAATTGCCAAATGTCCCTTGAGTTTAACAAATACTTTAAAGTTGAAAGAATATAAAAACAAAAGGCAAAACCCCCCATTAAAGCCACAAAAATTGGCACTCTTGTAACTCCACAAAAACCAATCACCACATTAAAGAAAAATCTAAGAAAAAATACTATCCTTTACAGCATTACATCTTGATTTAGTATGTAGACAAACTACTTGTGCACCTAATTAGATACAAATTCTATTGTCAGCAAAGAGTAAAGCTGGAACACGCAGGAAGAGCAAAGCAGCAATGCTTAAGACAGGAACCACACAGAGTAACTACCCCCAGACAAATTGCACACGCACATTACAGCAAAGACAGTAGGATACCACTGTCTCTCAAGGTCATACATATGTAGTCAAATAGTACGATAAAGGCATTAAATATTTTTGTCAAGGAAACAAAAGATCACAGTTCAACTGTTTCTAGAATTTCAGATAGTATGGTATATTCTTACCTTTTGCAGACTAGTAGGATTTAGCTGGGTTTTATCTATTATTTTCACAGCAACCTTGGGAAAGAACCAAATGACCATAGATTATTAAACTCTGAAAAATGTTTGAACAATATATATTGCACCTCTGTGAGTAAAAGGACAGATGTGCCTATAAGACATACATATAGATGTCTGATTTTATGCATTTCATCAAGCAAAATTTCTCACCTATTAGGATCTACCAGCAGGAGCTCAGAACTTTGCCACCAGATGGTACCACCAACCAAACACTGGTAGTGTTAAAGTGATTTGACAGCACATTATCCTGTCCACTGCAAAACTAGGCCCTCCAAACACAAGATCTGTCTATCAATAGATTTCAATATCAAGGATCTATCAATCTATCAACAGATTATCAATATCAATTAAATCTATCAATAGATATATCTTCTGTTTTGCAAATACTTAGGAATGAAAGGACTCCCTCCCAGGCCCAAAATACTCCCTGGTATGCAACAAACTTTTCGATCTCTTCACCAAGAAGTTAGCATTTTGAAAAAAGGGGTGAGTGGCTAGAGGGAGAAAACTTGGGCACCTCAGGTAACTTTTCCTGTATCTTAACACAGTTTCTTTGCCTCTTCCTTCATGATGAGAAAAAAATATATGCTTTTTCTATTCCAAAGAGAAAGGTAAAAGAATAACAAAAGTTATAAAGAAAGCCGAAGAGAATAGAAAACACACTGTAGGTTTTGTTTTTTTTGCTTTGTTTTGGTGTTGTTTTTTTTTTTTAAAACTTACCTCTCTTCCAGTAAGCACATGCCTTGCCAGTTTCACTTTGGCAAAATTTCCTTTTCCTATTGTTTTCAGTAAGCGATAATTTCCAATGTGAGGATGCTCTTCATTGGTAGATGTAATGGAGTTTCTACATCGGGGGATGTTTTGTCTGCTACTTGACTTGATAGGCTGGACATGTGGTTCAGTGTATCCATCCACAGAGGTATGCTGTAAGACAGGTAAAATATTTGGGAATTTAGCTACTTGGATTTTAGGCAGTTGCAGCAGAACAGACCAAAAGCACAAGAAGCTGTAGAGGGGAGTAAATTATTCACTTTTACAAGTATAACTGATAACTCTGGATGATAGCCTAAGGAGAATATACTGCCTTTGGGTAGAGTTTGATACATGTCTCAAGAAAAAAGTCCACAGAAAGATTTTTACCAGTTCCAAAAGTAAAACTGGAGATACCTAGACAGTAATCAACAAACCATTACAGACAGTAATCAACAAACCATTACAGACACTTTTTTAACATGAAACCATGCCCAACTACCACTACTACGCTGCAGATAAGCAAGCTTGTCTAATCATAACCAAATCTAGTCTTTTAAAAACGCACAGAAAAAAAAAAAAATCTGTATTTTGGCATATTTGGAAACAAGGTTTCACTCTATTCTTAACTTTCTTCATCTCAAATAACACTATGAGAAAAATGTTTTTCAAGTAAGTTTGGTTCCCCAAACCTTTTTGCATCTTTTTGTAAGTCACAGAAGTTATCATTCAAGCAATGAGCAATCTACATCTTTATTTAAAAATAACTGACTCTTAAATTAAAAGAAAGCCCCATGATATGTCATAAATATATTTTAAATTTCAAAAATTCTGAAGAACTAAAAGGATGTTATTTTTAATGCATGCCAACACACCATCCCACATTCAATGTTAGTCACTGAAATCTTCAGACCTTCTGTACTCTAACTTCCAAGTATATAAGGGGCAAGATACAAATGGGGCTTGGAAATGTTCCAAGGAGAAATCAAAATAACAGAAGATGTCAAAGGGGTGTTAAGTGTTTCAGTATTTCAAATGCTTTCTAACATTAGTGGCAGATGGTACAAATGTTTAACAGGTAAAATTTAGCCTCTGATCTTTTAAGTTACAGATTTGAAGGCAGGCAAATACCATAGGTAGAAACAGTGTCTTCTCAGACCAGTTTTTGGATTTTGTAACAGAAAGGCATGCTTGCTCCCAGGTCATTCAATTCCTGCTAAGCATAAAGCACCAACAAAGCTCAAGACACCCTAATATTTTCTATTATTTACTGCTGCAATCAAGAAGTGGATATCTCAAGATCTTTGTACAAAACACTAACTGAGCCTGTTTCTTTACAGACCAAAGGTTTTTAAGTCTTTGACCTTAAGCTGAAAGCAGAGTCAGAAGGCAGTGGGAAGTTTCACTGTTTCACTGACCTAACATTGGTCTATGCTGATCTGACATGTCATTCCTTACGCAATTAATTATTTTCTTATACAAAATGGAATTTAAAGCAGTGCTTCCAACTTCAGTGTGCATTTATTATAGACTGAAGTCAAGCCCCTCCTGTAAACACCCATCCTTACAGACAGTCCCACTGAGCCCAGCAGAGTTATTTCGGGACATAAGCACTAGTAGAATTGGGAAAACCAGCAAACAGCTGCAACGCAACCGGAAAAAACAAGGAGTATACCACAACCAGAATGTTCTTCCCAAATGTAGCATAACTCTGCTTACATCACCTCCAGCATTATTAATTATTCACTACAGCCAGGAGAATGGTCCTAAATATAATCTTCTGTTTGTCTTTTCATTACCCAAGTCTCTCTGCAAAATACTACTTTACTCCCACTGCTAAATTGTTTTTCCAAATTACTGCAGAACCAACCAAGCCATGCATGTTGAGACTCTGTAGATCAGACAAATTTATTCAACCATGAAATAACATGCTAGCAATAGTATTTATCCTTTAGAAGTACATAATTAAAATACGTTCTGTGGACTTGGAAAGAGAGGATCAGAAGGACAGCTCTGGGCAAAGAGGCTTTGAAACACCCCTTCAACATCGGACACCAGCCCCACATGTGATAAACCAGAGCCCAAATAAAAGTCTTGCCTAAGAAAACACCCTGCAAGATCAGTATTTTTACAGTGCTACCACTGAATATTACAGCCATACCTAGAACCCTGTCCAGAGCTACAGCACTATGCTATACAAACCAGTTTTAAAAGTCTTTGAGCCTACGTATGCACATAATTAGATCTTCGTCACTTGACATATAATGCCTACCAGAAGCGTTAGCAACCCTAATATCAACTCCCAATTTCATACACTTCATAGGATTAGCCTACTTCCAGCAGGTACCTGAAGAGATCTTTTAGATAAGCAGTTGGATAGGCAAAAAAAACCAATGCCATAGGCAAAGTGAAAGACCGCTTCACAGGATATACCACTTTAATGGAGATTTAAGACAGAAATCAGTTACTTCATCATAATGACAATATATCGCAGAACTAAATGTGAAGAGGAAAGAAAAAAAGCAACAAAGTTCATGGTCATGACAACTCAGGATTTTGGTCTTGTGACAGAAAAACTAAGCCCCTTTGGATAGTTTCTTAACTATTCTTTCTCAGACAGATTATCCTCAGAGTCAACCATTCTCCCCAGCTATGCCCAAGGATGACAAAAAACATGCATAAAGAAGGTCAAATTTCTTAGCTTGAGAGCCACATACATATATATATATATATATATATATGTATTTTGAATCTGAACAGCACTGAATGAATTGGAAATTAAGTTCTTAAGTCTTGGAACAGGCTTCTTGGTCATGAATAGCTTGCTATTGTTGGAAAATGCAGAGAAATTTAAACAAGAAACTTATTAACTTCTAGAAATCAGCATTCAACAAAATCAAAACATAGCAAGGGTAAGAAAAAAAATCAAGTTAGGTCAAATAATAGTATCTCAGAGATTATTTCCATGGAACGCTAAAGGTGAGTTTCTCAGCAGCATGCAATATGCGTACTGCCTAGAAGAACAGACTACATAGTTTTAAGATCTTTCCGGTCCATTACAATATGTTCATTCATTATGCATCAGCTACTATGTGTCTATTTAAAAATGCCATTTCAGAAGAACAACCTCTAAATTCTGAGAAGTTTTGCAGGGTGCTGGAAACAAGCAGGCTGCAAAAACCACTCTCCTTGAAGTTCACTGCCATCTAAAAACAATTGCAGCTCTGATATTTCTCTAGATATTTTGATAATATACCTTAATATATATGATGTAGGGGGAAACACTACCTTATCAGTACATCATAAACATGACTACCTGTAAGTTCATTTTATGTCTGTTAAATAAAATGTCTAGAAATTAACACATTAAAATTAGATGTTTCTTAAATAAAATGCAATAACAAAATAGGTGCAGCAGGAACAAAAGTTTAGAACTGAAATAGCGCATTAGTGTAGCCTTTTAGATATTTTGCACATTAGTCAGATATTTAAAGAACAAAACAAAACAAGAAAAACCTCAGAAATAAAATCCATCACCTTTTCAGATATCTCAAAAAAGTAATTCTAGCATTCAATTTTAGATGGCGACTGAAGAGAGCTCAACAAACACTTATTACTCCTCACTAGGTTTGTTTCTGACACATTATGCTGGAGTTATTACAGAAGGTCAATGGCACTAAAATGACAAGAGAGTTAACCTGACCCATTGCTTCCAAGACTCAAAGCTATCATTTTCCTTGTTTACTGAAGGCAGCTTTGCAGAAGCAAGATGACCCGATGCCCAGACACATTATCTTTGAGAAAGTGCAGAAGAACTAACCCCACTAAGCAGATACAAAGTGTGTGCTCCACTACTTTACTTATTCAGCATCCTTTAGACACTGGAGTAGTCGTCTCACGGATTATACACTGTAATATATGTAATGGTGTAAATTTAATTTTAACTGCACTTATAGCTTAGTCTTAAAAAAAAAAATCCCTAAAACCATTCCAGCCACCAAACCACGCAGTCCTTCTCAATCAAACAACACTAAAGGCCTCTATAGTCCTGAGCAACAGGGTAACTTCCACACATCGATCCGCCTACAAACACATCTCCCTTGATTAAACAAACATCTTAGTCCTGAATTTTCCCCTTCTTGAACTACCGCAAGGCAAACTCCCTGGTAACAAAGGATGCGCATGTCCACGGAAACACAGCATGCACACATGGTGCTAGAAAAGGCACACCACCACACTTCCTCTCTCAATATTATCTCCTGTTCTGAACTTAAGTTTCTGGCAGCCTGTTTTTTATATTCATAACGCCAGACATTTTCAAGCATGTGCCACGCATATGAGCATTTTTAACAGCTGTCGTATTTTGCAAGGTAATCAAAACAGCTAGCCCAAATAGAGGGAGTCTGAAGGGTTTAGAAGACTATCTTCTGAAACGGCTCTGATCTGCAACAGCTTTGATCCACAATACAGGCGAAGGAAAGCAAGAAGGATGAGAAGTGGTATCCAGGAGTTCCAGCTGTTTTCATGTTTTAACTGCTTGCTGTCCATAACTGCTCCTTTAGGAGCTAGGAGCTTCTAGCAAACCATCTCAAGCAAGTCTTTTGCTGAAATAACAAACTAAACTAGAAGAGCCTAATTTTTTGAAAGGTCTTGGCAAACCTCAATGTAGAAATAAACAAATGTTCAGATCAGCTTGTTCTGCATCATATATCAAGAGCACCCACACTGAGCTGCATGAGAAGACAGTACCTGACCCATCAGCTAGTGCCAGAAGAAGGGGATTCACTTCTCTTCCAGGGACACCTCACATCTGTACAAAACCACAGCTTTCTCTTGCTACCTGTACCTGTCACATCATACTACAATTACTAAAGCACCTCTGATCTCAATCAAAACAGTAACAGGGCACTATCTACTCTTAACTTTTCATACCTCTCAGACACATGAAAAAGTGCTTGGAGGGGGCAATTAAAAAGACTGAATGTATGCACACACTATTCTTTTCATAATTTCTCATCAGCAATTAAATGTATACTAGACTGGGAATGGATGATAGAAACTTTCTTACTAAAAAAACCCACAACAAACAAAAAAAACCCAAAGCAATCAACCTACTCCACTGAAACAGGATAATATGCAGGACTCAGCTCAGAAAAACCCAACAAGCAGACACACACACCTAGTGACAGAAGTATATACAGATTTTAACAGGTCAAGGCATGGCAGAAACAGAAGAGAATCAGACAGAATTGTCTTTAACTTGTTCCTGTACCCTGAGCCTGCTCACACAAGACTTTCCAGAAGTGCACAAAGAAAATAATCAAACCCATGCATGTGCATCTTTCTGTTTATATCAGATTTACATAATATTTAGGAATTCCAGGCATGAACTTTTGAAAGAGCTTGAAGCTATCAGCAGTAAGAGGCAATGATTTTGAATAAAGCTAGCCTCAGTCAAGCATATGGAAACATTTCATTAACTGATGCTTTAACTCTGAAAAGCATTTTATATAAAACTTTTTTTAAAAAGCCAAACTATAAGCATGGAGTTCAATATATAGTATCAAGTGAGATACTAAACAAAATAACTTCCCCTTACTCTTTTTATGTATCTCTTTCCTTTTCTTCCCAATTGTAATATTCTATTAAGGAAAAAAAACAAACACAACTACTTCAAAGCTAATAGTAAAACATTTCTATTGCAAGCTGAAATACAGTCCCTTAATGCCAATATGCCATAAAGACTCCTTTCTAAAAGCACACATATATGCTGGTAAACCTACGCTGAGCATTGAGTAAATCTTATCCTGCGCTTGTTACTATGGATCCAAGCCCCTTAGAAGTATTGGTGGGTTTTTTTTGTTCTGGGGTTTGGTTTGTTTGTTTGTTTAAATGCTTAACATAGCTTTGTGAGACATATCAGAAATAAGTTTACCAGCTTCAAGACAGAATTTTCTAATCACAGACTACACAGGATGCAATGTTTACAGCTCCGTACTTGAAGCAATGTAGGACAGAAAACAGAGCCTGTGACCTACCAGTGCAGCACCATATCCAGGTAACATAAGTTTCTAAAGTTCAGACACAAGGTTCTTCAGAATACTTTTAATTTTCATATGGTGACACTAACCTGTCATAAATCCAGTACACATTACAATGAGCTTGCTCCTATTTTTTTTCTTTTAATCACAGCAGTAATGTCAGAAGGAAGGGCAGAGTTCATTATTATACGGAATCACAGACACTTTTTACGTAAAGGATAAAAAAAAAAGTAATATACCAGTCCTCCCCTGAGAAGTCAGTGAAAACATTTCAGAAAAACAAATACCTTCATAGCATTAAATCAGGTCTTGTAACCCAAACCCAGCTAACACACTTCCTCCTCTCCCTGGGCCCAAAGCCCTCAGCCCGGCCAGGCACGCAGGTGCAGCAGAACAGGACCTTCCTGCCTTTGTTCCATTTCACTCGGAATTGGCACAGTTACTTCAACCTGGCACTTTCCTTCCTGACTCATCCCAAACACACAAACAAGATTTTCCAGGGCTAATTCAGGACAGTCAGCCCGTATTATCTGCATTAATTACTACAACAAAACTGAACCCTCCCCACAGCCCCAGCGAAAATTGAGACAAGGCAGCTAAATGCTGCAGTAATAAACCACAGGTGGAACCGAGGGGGGGGAAAGAGCATTTTCCCTAAAATCCTCTTATATTTACTCATTTTTGTCATTTGGCATAGCACTAGAAGCTACAGTCAGCCCTATCAAGCAAAACAGTAAAACATTTCCTATCTTGTCAAAATAAATTGTTGAACAGCCCTCATCCAGGAAGCTTAAGATGAACCTGTGTTTTTGAAGAAAAGCACTTATGAGAGGGGGAAGGAAGGAAGGAGAAGGGCTATTCCTGCAGCAGTCTCCTGGACACATTTAAACACTGCCCTTCACACAGAGAAAGTTCTTTCAGCATTTCTTGCCAGCCATTGCTCTTTCCTCAGAAGGTGATCAGTTTAATCTCACCGTCTTCTTTTCACTTATTTCATGAGATCTCCAAACGTGCTGGGACAGAACTCCCTGAGAGCATTCCCAGGTCACCCAGGACATCCTGCCAGCATCTGGCGACACAGGCAGCTGCTGAATGCCACAGCACTCACAGTTTGCTCAAAAACCCGCAGTAAAACAAAAATAAAACGAAATGCTAATGTTGATTGTTAATTGAACCAACCAAACAAGAACAGGAACACACCCAGAAAGCGAAACTTCTGGCAAAGGAAACTGTCAGGAGTTTTTATTGCACTTACAAATGATGCAGACAGGTTATTTTTCAGCCCGCCTGATGAAAGGCAGGAGGAGAGATGTAAAACAACTTACAGTTCACGATCATGTCAAGCACATGGAGCCTCTCAAACGTTTGCAGGAATAAAAGAAGTGGAAAATGCTTTAATATCAAACTTCAAAACTGAGGGGAAAGGGCTGTTTCTACAGTCTGGAGACTACAATTTGGAAACCTGAGGCTTGCCTGCAGACAAGGAGAACAGCAGCAAGAGGCAAGGTTTACTCACAAAAGAGCAACCAGATCATAGCACTAAGTATCTCTGATACTCACAATCAAACAATCAGTCTTCTAGGCCAGCTGAAGTTTCTTCTACACAGAAGGAAAACACACACAGCTAACTGGGACCAGGTTCTGAATCCCAGCTCATTCTTTCTCTCAAAAGTTCATGAAATGGGAATGTTTTCCTGCCCGTTGCATACCTAAAACAACTCTGGAAGGGTCCACATGAGGCATGACAGCTACTGAAGCCAACTCGTCACTGCTCACACGCCTGTACCCATTTACAACTGTGCTGCCACTGGCACGCAGGACAGAGAGCCAAACAAAAGAAATCCCACAAACAAATAAGCAGACTTCCTTATTTGTGTTGTTTACCTGTACTGGGTGTGTGAGAGAGAAGAGCTAAAGCTACCCTTTAGGAGTGACATGCATGGGCAAAGCACCCTTAATATTTCTGCTCTGCAGATAAAAGAGAAAATCAAGTTACTTCTTCAGCAAGCAGGACAGCATTTCTAAAGTCTTTACATCTCCACTGCTGGATTCATCCAGTGGATCCAACGATGAATGCATCAAGACAGATCACCACCTTATTTTTAAAAACTATTTTACCTCAAGGTCTTATTAACTTCCTGAAGTAAAGCCTGCTTCTAAGAAGTGATGAGATGACTAATTAAAATATCCAACCTGATAGCAATACATACTAATTGATGCACACATGTCCTAGAAAAGAAACCGTTGGGTAGTGCAGAACTCTGATGTTTGAGGATCATGTCAAGTTATGTTCCAAATGAAGGTACCCAATATTCACAAGTATTTTCCAATAGTCTTTTGGCATATACCTTTTGGGGACCTCAGTATGCAGACTCATCTTAATGTTTCCCTTCATACAACACAGTGCATACAACACAAATGTATCTACAAGTAGCTGGGCAACCAGTCAATTTTGAGAATTAGAAGAGAAAAAAAAATGCTTGGCCCTACAGCAGATTAATAGTGCCCATCTCATGCCCTTCCACAGGAACTGCAGCCTTCAGGGGAGGGGCAAGAAATCCTTCCTGACCTGGAGAGCACTTTCATGGCCTCTTGCACCAGAGTCTACTAGCTGAATTTCTTCAACTTCAAAGTTTGATAATATTTTCTGGTCCATCTCTCTGCAGCAAGGCTTTCTGATGTCATTAACAAATCTTGCCTCAGATGCCTGAACTGCAGAGGGCCTACTGGACCCCATCTGCCAAGGAGATGCAGTTTTAATATTTAAGCCAGGATTTAATCAGACTTAGCATTTTGCAGGCATATTTTTTCCATAAGCATTGATACAAAGGTTGACTTTCTGAGGACTAATGCATATTTTTGTCATAGGAAAACCAGCCACCTTCCTAAGAGAAGGAAGTATCTTAGATGGCATAGGACACTTCCAATGAGCCTGCACTCAAGCAGCACAGTTACAACGGCTTTGTCTAGCAGTCTCATCTGATGGTAGGAGCTGCAGGTAATGTTATAAGGGCACCACTAAACCTAGCCGGTCTTCTGAAAGCGTAAACCATGTTTAACATATAAAGCAAGATTAGGACGATGTATGCCAGCCAGCAGGTGTAGTGGGACATGGTGAACTCAAAGGAAAAAAAAAAGAAAGCAAAATGAAGACAGTCTTCTGCTGAGTGCTCTCTGCCCTGTTTTTCAGATAAGTGTTAATTAACAGACCAAATAAAATGTCTTAAGTGGGGCTATAGTAACTATTTACCTTTATATGGATAATGCTACACCACATTTCAACTTAGCAAATAGATTCCCAACCTTGCAGATTTATGCTTAACTTTAAGCTGTCCAACACTGTATGCCTCTTGGACCAGCTCGTATCTTATAATCAGAGTGCACTCTACACAGAGTTGACTACAACCTCCTCAGAGCCCCTTGTTTCTAAACTCATTTCTAAACTCTAAACCACCTGTTTTAACCTCTGGGCTTCAACTATTTATGATCACAAACTACCACAACTTAGCACTTTAGAAATATACATGCAACTAGGAAGCTAAATTGAAAAAAGAAAAAAAAGCAAACAGCAGCAATATTCCTCAAAGATTCTACAAATTATGCAATACAGATAAAGAACATATGTCTTTATATGCTTAAACAGGCAGATACAGTAATACAGTATATTATGAATACTGACAATCACACATACACCACAGATATCTGTCACTGTACTGAATTCAAATCATAAACAGAAATCATGTGCGAGTGAGTATAGCTGAGATGTAAAAGTCAAGCACAAGAAAAAGAATGAACATAACTGAAAAAGTCCACATTACATAAGTCAGCAAAGGAAGCAAAAGAAAAAACATCAGAGGATGCAAAGAAAATATTAAAAACAGATCCTGATCTACCCAGCTGATTAAAATAAGAAGATAAGAAAATGTGGAAGAAATAATGTACACATATATATATATATATGGACAAAGCTTAAGAATACAAGCCAAAGAATCTAGAATTAACAAGTTGAAAACCTAATATGTATTCAAAATTAATATAGTAATTAATAATTACTATATTAGTAATATAGTACAGCAGCCAACCCAACAATAAGAAAAAAAGTCAAAAAAAAAAGTATGACTTTCTCTCTTGAGTCCTTAACAATCAGTGGGTGAGAAATCTCAGATCCCCAGCTGTGGTCTTTAGACACTACCCCAGCCTGCAAGTTGCCAAAGTCAGGCATGTCCAGACTGCTTTACCTAGATGGCGAGCTACAGGCAATAACCAGTAGCAGCAATGGTGGCTTCCACCTCACCATTAGCAGTGGCAACTCTTACTTCTGTCCTGGACATCGAAACAATTTGGATAACACTAGTGCAACGTGTCTTACAGTCTGGAAATCCCCAATTGAGGTGGCTTACCTAATCAGATGCTGTCTCATATTAAAACAGGAATTAATTTGATTCAATCTTAAGGCAAGTCAGGAAAGCAGAGAAGTCATGGGAACCTGAAGACAATGTCAACAGGTGACAGGAACTATCAATCTCCCCACCAGCAATTGGGAATCTGTCCTCAAAACCCTAAAGGAGAGTCATCCTTATGCAGATTTCCAATGGCCATCACTGAATTATTCAAAGTCTTGGGATGGGTCAGACAGCGATGTTATGTTCTCTCTTCCACTATCAGGCTGCCACGGGTCCCTCTCTCACCCACAGTCCTAAGTTCCTCACCTCTTCAGAGATGAGGAAAGCCACATTACTGCAGTAGAGATGATCACATATACCCTTTATGCAATTTTGCGATCCCTAAACCATCACAGGCTCACCAGGAACTCTGTAATTTTTTTCCTTAATTTACGAAACTAACTAGAACCCTTCCAACCCCAGGGGATGAGAGCTATTGCATTAAATATTTTTCTCACTTCACCAAGCAGCTAACAAAGCATCCATTGATTTTCTACCATCTTCCTACCACCCAATAGCTGATGTGAAATCAGACACAGCTTTCTACCCTTTCTCAAAAATTATCTGGATGCAAGCTTAACTCCAATATATGATAACTGTACTACCTGCCAATATACTTGACAGTCTCCCAGTCTGCTTTCTTCTTTTTTCTGTTTGTCATCCACTGAGCTAATCTTAGAAATATCTTCAATGAAATCAAGACAATATTATGAAAATGGCTCATGCACCATTTCATTTTATTACAATAACTTTAGCCCCATAGTCAAGTGCTGTATTTAATTCAGCTTTTTCAGGTTTGCAATTACTATGTGAAGGGAATGAAAATAAACAGATGGGTACAGGAGACCAGTCTGTCTTTTCTATGGTACTCTAGAAGGCTTGACACTACTCACTTTGAAAATAATTCTATTTAAACAAAATATTACACAGGTAGTAAGTGGATTTAATGAGTAATGGTGAAAAGGCTTGTATACAACACCAAAATACAGAGTTTTACAAAAGGTCACAGAAACAAGATAATAATAATAATAATAATAATAATAATAATAATATCATCTTATAGTATTTATAAAACGTCAAATTTGATGAGTGCTACACTTCTGCAATCACTGGATAAGCAATAATATCTTTCTTAAAGAGGACCTTTAAATGCAGTTTTTTATTTTATCAGTCTACTTTGCTTTGCACAGCTTGAGGGGTTAGATTTCCCTTAGCCTGTCTATGAACACTGCTGGAGGCATACATTTTCTAATAATAATATTTATGTCTTCCATTTACTAATTTCACCATCTCTATTAGATCAACCCTGATTGCTCATACCAATTTTCTGCAGATAAAACTTCTCTGGACTATGCAGTAGATGGAGCAAGAGTTTCATTGTTAAGTGCTTTCATAAATTTTCTTTGTTCATGTGCATCTTATGTCCATCACTGGAAAAAAGAAGTCTAAAAAGCATCCAGCCTTGTCCATTTAATATCAAATTTAAAGAAACAACAGATCTGAAGAGCTGTTATACATAGATATGCTTGGTAAAGACTACTCAGAGACTGTATTATTAATATTTTCTGTATATATCTCATTGTATTGAACATTTATAATTGTTATTTCTTCTAGAGTCTGATCTTAAGGGGAAAATACTATTTTAGTTCTTCACCAAGTAATGACATTTTCCTTATATTTTTTTAACTACCAGTAGACAATCCTTACTGCAATAATTGCAGGAAGAAGAAAATCTGATTACTGTTGGAAAAAAATTACTAAAAAACCCAAATGTTTTAAAGAATTCTATTACCTTCAATCAATAATATTATCTGGAATAGAGATATGAGTAAATACATCACACGTGTAATCAATTTGTGGAAAACAACCATATCCTCTGTAAGAGCTTGATGTAGCCTTTAACAGGCTAAGGTAATTTCCATGGCAAAAATCAGACTCTTCTTAACACACAAGATTCTATGGATTTTTGGGCTATGCCTCTGCTTATTTTAAGTAATGACAGAAATATCTAAGAATTAGAAAGATACTTATACACAACTGAAGCCAAGCATGCACTCCCAAAAGGAATTTCAGATATTTACTGTTTAAGTACAAGTAATTTACACTGCTGCTACACGTACTGCAGTACGCCCTACACTTCCCTTCCCTAACTCCGCATTTCTCGCACGTTAAATTCTTCACACAACTACTGAGTTTATGAAGAAAATCTCTCTCTACAAAGAAGATCATAAAATTGGATGTCCTCTCTAATCATTACAAACCTTTGGTTACTCTCTGCTGTTATTTGAGAGAAGAAAGCACAGTAACTTCATTAAAAGGGAGGGACGGAAATGCAGAGTGAGGAAAAGGTAGTCTAACTGATGAGTATCTAAAGTTGTAACAATCCTTTTTGCTAATAAATTCAAGAGCCCCCAAACCAGAAACAACTCTTCCCAGCCCACCCACAGCAAAGCATTTCTTCACTCCCTTTAGCTTTACAATTCAGATTATCGCCATACTAAAATGCTCTTTGGGATTCATACAGAAGGATATTTCTTGAAGGATAAACAGAAGCTACAGCTACGTAGCTTTAGTAAAGCTTTGTATTGCTTTTGCTATGTCATTAAATGAGCAAAACTGGAAAAGGTCCCAGAAAGACTGAGAAGCGTAAGGAAGTCGGCAACAAGTACGTCAAGCTCAAGCACAAAAGCATGTTAGTAGGCAAAATGTGGGGGAAAACAAGGTGGGGGGACAAAGATAGAAAAACACAGGTATTAAAAGGCCAGCAACTTAATGAACATGGGTAAACGGAATCTCAGGAAGATGGATATTGGGAAGTACGGAAGGATAAAGCTGCTGTGACAGCAGGTGATAGACTATCACCAGGTTTAAAATGAAATTGGTTAAATATTTGAGGGATTAATTAAGAAAAATGGTCTCTGTAATAACCTTTAACATTAAGATTACAAATAAATGGCCTTTTCCCCTCTGAAAAAGGGGGCTGCTTGGAGACAAGAAAAAGATGCTTTACTTTTTTTTTTTAATGTTCTTCCTAGGCATTGGATTAAGATGGAAAATATATGAACCAAAGCAGGGAAAGGAAGAAGCAAGAAAGAAAGCTTCCAAGCCTGCTGAAAATAGCACTCTGTAGCAGTGACTCAGGCTGTGCCTCCACTTACAAGAAGGTGCATGTTTTACTGCATCATAAGTAAGGCGTGGGTACTCCTACAGAAGCACAGCAGAGCAGCAGCATTACAGGCTTTACCACGAGGTTACCACTGGGCAGCAGCCTTTACAGCGAGCCCTGCTAGAGCCCAATCTATCCAAATCTAATCTGTTTTCTCCAACCACATCTGTCTAATGAAAGATACCACTTCGCCCTAACAACCTTACCTAATTTTGTCTCTGCTTAAGATTTTAGAAGTTATCATGCACCACTATTACTTTATAATACAAAAACAATTAGAGTTGGTCATCAGTAATGTTATCATTATCTGCCCTTGCAAAAGACTGCCATGGGCTACCCAGTAACCCTGTATGTCCAGCTATGCTAACATCAAGGTACTAACTACACAAGTGCTTTCATCAGAGGGGAAATAAAGTTCTGTGTTATTATTCAAGCTATCCGTATCACAACTATGTATGTTGAAAATACAGTTCTGCAACTGTACAAGGCTCCTCATGTTGAGTCAATTTAAATATATAAATTTGGATATCATTCTCTGCTCTGATTAACATTTTGCTACTTTTGTGAATCCTACAGGATTATTATTCTACTTACTGCCAACACACCATTAGGGTCATGGTGAACAAGGCAGACACCGATCTAACATCACAAACGTGTTTCGTTTTCTCCTCAGTATAACTCAATTATGTCTATTAATCCTTTCCTAAGAAATTGTTAGGACTATGAACACACACATATCAAAGTGTATACTTACTGGGCATTCAAAATGACTGAGCAATTTAAAGAATGTTTTACTGCTCTTTTTTTTTCCTCTTTTTTTTTTTTGCAAGTGCTTCTTTAGATTTGTATACAGCTTGAAAATTAAAACAATGAAACTGGCTAAAGCTTACTGTAACCAAGAGTCCTCTTTCTAATATATTGCCAGTCTTTTGAAGAACGCAAGTGTGAAGAAAAAAAAAATATCCTTTTTTTTCCCAAAACACATTATATTACTGTATTATGAATGTAGGTTTCTATAACATGTCCTACATTTTCATAAAACGACGGAAACTATAAATAGGTTGCACACAAAGGGCCAGGAGTCATTGCTACTGAGCACTTGAATCTTGAACAGCTCAGCAGCAGTCTTTCCAAAAGTCATTTTGATCGTAAGCCACATTAATGCTAACCAAGTAAGTGGTGTGCAGACCTCTGCTCATTGTGACACCCACAGCCTACACCTAAGCATAGGAATGGCAAGATAAAAGAAGGAAAATTACTTTTTCCTGGATCTATATACAACAAACAACAGAATATGAGAAGTTGAAAACACACAGACAACGCATTCAGGCCAGCAGGAGAGAGCCTGCTTTCCATGATGATCTAGGCGATATACAGTGACTGTCAGTCAGCTGTCCTGATAAGATGGAGAATTTTAGAATAACATAATGATCTTCCCTCTACAAAGATGCACAGCAAACCTGTGCTTTTGGGTTTTACATAAACACTCTCCATCGATCCATCATTACATCCTAAACTGCGGCACTGCTCCATGAGCACATCCAGTTCATTGCTTTAAAGATTAATTGTAGCCCAGCTGAATTTAACTGTTCAGATGCCTTACTACAACTGTGAACATGTCTTTCAGTGTAAGTTGGTGTTTTCTTTGAAAGCATACATAAAAAAAACTCCAACAAAATGCTCATCTAAAAACCAAACCAAAACAAAAAACCAACCAAACAAAAACCAAACAACGAAACTTTTTTCAACTGCCATCTCAGTTCAAAAAGAAGCAGGATTATAACAAGCACAGAAAGTACTTCCCAGTGCTTCTGCCTTAAACTATTTTACCATGATAGCTATAGCGTATTTGTCACTACTTAGAAAACACGCACACGGAAACCTGCCTCAAGAACAAGGACCATCTTATTCTCTTGGAATTTTTAACCTTAGATTTGCTAGGATGCTCACCAAAACTGTCTAATCTGCATCATCACATACAGCTCTGAAGTCTTAAACTGACCTTGAGATCTCCGCAATATTTTGATTTTACTATTTGACCAAGTTATTCACAGGAAACCAAAAAAAGCAGAAAGTTTCTTTCTTAGACTAAATACAACTGGCCCAATTTAAAGCTCAGTTTAGCATTGAGAACACACAAAAAATGCTAATTTAGAATGTGAAAAAAGTAGAAAAAAATGTTAACAACTAAACAGGCTTGGCAGTTGATGTGGAGAAAGAGATTATTAAAACTCACATTCAGTTGCATTATATTCATTACACTGAATAATGCAAATATGTCAATGGAACTTTCCTGCTTCCATAGTTGTTTCAGAAACATTCAACTGTGAGGAACATTTCTTAATTTACCACTATCTAGAGGGGAGTAAGCATTCAACAATGAAGACTGAGGAGAAATTCTAAAGTCATAAAATTTTTTTCTGATTCTGACATTCCCGAAAGATTACAAAAAAACCCCACCAAACCCCCCACAAAAATCAAGCAATGTGTTTCCAACAACAAAAAAAATAGATTGTGTCAGGACCACAACACAAATAAGTTAAGTTTGAAACATGCCACTGTCTGTAGCAACTTACTAGTATATTTAACCTGGAGGGCAGCACAGGGCATAAATGTATATTAAAAAAAAAAGTTGAAGCTACTACAAGAGAATAGCTAAACAGAAGCGATAAAATGCTTTCTCTCCAATACCACAACATTTGAAAAGTTTGCTCAAACTCTCAAGTTGTTAGCAGGCCAATTTGTAAGAAGTCTGTCTCAGGGCTTTAGTTACACCATATAGTTCTAGCTCCACATTAAAACAATTCCTCCTTTTTATAAGATATTTTCTCAATGAATTTGCTGTACTGGAAAACTGTTTGAAGTTCTCCCTCAAACATCAGTAAGATATTAAGACTAGGTCTGTACTAAATTCTGAGAACAAGAAAAAAAACCCTCTGCAAGTGGAAACAAAAATCATATTTTGAGAAGATACATTGATTTCTGTAAAACTATCTGCACTTAAAAATGAAATTCCTGCTTTTTCTGTGTTTAAACTATTGATATCAATTAGAAGTTACCAGGAGCTCCCTCTACTAAGCAATAGCAATGGAGATGGTAGAAACTTACCACATTCATGGTACAAACATTAATTTCCGGATATAATTGGGTGCCATTGAGGAAATAAAAAATACCCTGCCTTTACTAATGTTTAAAACATTTTAAGTGCAGAGTTAAAAAATTTAAAAGGCCATATATTCATATAAACAGTAAGCCCGCATGATCAGAAAAATATGATGGTAGAGACCTCACCAACAACAAGGCTCCATGGAACATAATCTCCTTGTTCTAGTTCAGTGTTTAACTCCACTGACCATGTAAGTACAGTTTTCAGAACACCAACCACAAACAATCTAACTTTATGTTTACCTATGAACCTCAAAAACCCCATGATGTGTGAAATGAAACAAGCAGTACAATCAAACTGCATTAACTCTTTCTGAACTTTATCACTATATTCTCTTTTACACTGCCTAGAAAGAACACTGAAGTGTGAAGCTACTTTTTCACTCCTTTGTTCCAAAACATTTCTCTTTACAGAAGGAAAAAGAAACTAAACACCTATCTCACCTGTCCCATGACTCCTATGATTCATATGGAAGGTTAACTTCAAAATGGGTAACATAGTTCATAGTAAAAATCAACCTTCCCCTCTCCGTGCACAATGCTCTAGCTGAACATGTGTTTTCCCACACAACACAGGAGCTTGCTCAGAACCAAAACAACAAAAAAAGTCTGCATAGAGAAAACACAAACTTTCAAAGTAAGATTAGGAGAACATATCCCATTCTTACTATTCAAACAAACATACATAATAGTGTATTTATGATCAAGGAAAATAATCTTACAAGGAAAAAAAACAGGCATTCTCCACTTTGCTACAGCCCATCTCCTGTGGATAAGAAAGATACAGCTGTACTCTTGAACCCAGAAGGCTTGGAAACTAGGCCATTCCTCTGCTTAAGGCACTAAACGAAAGAATTCTTGTCAGATACTTTCTCCCACGCCCCCTCTGTCCAAATCAAAACCATGTGTTCTTATTGTGCAAAAGCAAATCCAGAAGGAAAAAAAAAAAGAAAGAAATTAAACATGGCATAATTATTATTACCTCAACCTGACCACTCCATTCCATCCTCTTATCTCTTGCCCTGCTCATTTTTTTTTCCTCTTTAAAATGCAGCTGTCTACTAGCCTCCCCTCTCCGAAAGTCATCCTTAACCACACTCAGGTGTCACTGGCATCTGAGACATCACCCTTACCTCCTTAGCCTCCAAATTGGGAGGTGTGTCAAAATTATCATTATTTGTATGATAATTAAGCAAATCACATGATCACAGGTCACTATTATCCTCCCTTAAAACTTCCTCTGCCATGACATCTCTTAATCATTCGCATATGGCACTGGCTAGGTAAGACAAACCACAGTTCCCACATTCCTCCTTGACTCTGGCCAGTGTTATCATCCAGCACTCCTGCCTTGTTTGTTCCTTCTTCTGCTGTAAACATGCAAGATCTCTGCAGCTGAATTAACCAACTCTTATGCGTCTGAGAAGTACAAAGCAAAATAATACCTTAAAACTTAGCTAGACGGGTGATAACCCAACAGAAACAAATAGCAATACCTTCACAAATAACAGTAATACATTCAAAAGATTAAATTACACTTACTATAGAAAAAAATTATTCTTGATGCCAGACTAAGAGGTCCTTATGTCAGAAAAAGCATTTTCATTTTTATTAGTTTTACTAAAGCAAGTAGTATACAGCTGATTGTTGAAACTCTTGAGTTTTATACAGAGATCCCCAGAAAAAAACATTTAAGGGAACACTACTGAAATATTTATTTTCTTTTTCCTTAATTCAGGAAAACCATTCCCCAATTTAATTACATGATACCATACATTATGAAGGGAAAAACATAAAAGCCCTCTTTCCTCAATTAAAGCCAACTCAACGAAAACAAAAGGGCTGCTCTAGCTCAAAGCTTTTGATTCCTGTCCCTCTCCTCCTCCAGCGTCAGCAGAGATGGGAAGCTCAGTTCACCCAAACTAACCCCAACTGCAACTAACCTACTGCAGCCTACATAAAACGTATCAAGAGAAAGCTGTAAATAGTCACATGTACAAAATCAAAACACAGGAAGACTATTATTTTGAATACTACTCTTACCCTTCATCTGAAAAAAATTAAACCTGGTAATAGGCATGAAAATACTCTTTATTGTACTGTCTCCACCCATTAATCTCCCCAAGTTTCCCAATAAATCGTTCAATAGGAATAAGTGTTTGACAATCATATTCTATGCTGTTTCTTTAAACCTAGCTCTCATGAAAGAGAAATAATGCCCCAATGAAAAATACTTACGGACATACGCTAGAAAAGTTAAACATAGCACCCAGAGATGTAATGAATAGCAAAAAGGGAAAGAAGAGGGGGGGAAAAAAAAAAGGGTGTGAATTCCTATAACGCAGACCTATCAGTTAGACACATCCTGACTGTTTCACAACCACCGTTTCCCTCCACCTGTTGTTTGTCTGGTGTTGGCAGTCCCTGCACCTTTCACTCCAGCTTTCTGATAAGACCTTATCAAGTAATCTGCTGCAGGATCTTATCCCTTCTATACCATTTTTAAAAAGTGCTGTGGGACAAAAGGCACAAAGAATTATGGAAATATGCACGTTTTCCACCCCTCCCAACAGGAACTCCCATAATTCCTCAAGGTATGTATATTCTTATGGCAGGTGCTCTATCCAATTATTATTTTTTTTTCAAATGACAGAAAACATGCTTGCATACTCACTGAGAGAAGCGTATGTTGAATTTTTATTTATTTTCTTTTCTAAAGAACACTGAAAGCAGCTGCCAAGGGACAGGGGGTGGCAGTGGTAGGGTAGTTCTCCATGATTTCATGCAACGACCTCACGCCATGTGCAAAGCACAGCTGGGCGGGTACGTAGGTCTGTATTCAGAACCATCCATTAGCTCTCTCTGGGATACAGAGCTACAGTCTGTCCCTTGAGAGTCACACAATGGAGCAACGTTGCTGAGACAGCCACACATACAAGACAGAAGAAAAGAACGCTCTCCTGATGATCATTATTAGCTGCAGAACTTGGGAGAGCTTCACTAATATAGGTACTGGACAACTGGAAATATGCACTACAAAGATGATTATTTATCAGACCACAACCACTCACACTAGGCTGCTATAACCCCTCACTCTTTCCAACAACTGCTCCCTGTAGTTGCAACTTCTTACCACCTCAGTCACCCAGAGCTTACTAACTAAACTTTGTGCATCAAGACCCATTAGCACAAACACCTCTCCAGTCCATTAGCACTTATTAGCAGGAGGAAGCACATTAAAAGTAAATTGAGAGCCTCACCTCACCCTGACAGGGTCCGTTTTAAATTAAGGAATGCTGCCGTTTGGAAAGTCAGCAATAGACCACCTCCTCCTCCAGCCCACATTTGACACTTTCCAAGAGGTCTTACAGAAGGGGGACCACAACAAAGGGCTTCCCAAGGCTCCCCAACAGGCAGAAGATCTCCTTGAGATCTCTGCTCCAAAACCCAGAAGACACCATATTAGTGACAGCACTAGAATTACTTTGTGCAGATTTGGGAACTTACTACTGCACAGCTCTTTACTGTTTATCTGACCAGAGGATTATATTATTTAGTATTAAGTTACAAACTTATACCACGATTTTCAGGAGCAAATGTGCAATTTTGAGTATTTTGATATCCTGTACAAACCTGGGTGTTTTTTAGATACACAATACACTCTCTGAAATAATGAAAAAATAATCCTTCCCTCTCTAGGTGTCAAAATAGAACATTCAAAAGTAGCGTAATATTTTCTAAATTAACTACTAACACTTCAATTGAAGTTTTAATTCTACAGAAGTAGATGACATTTGAGAGCATTTTCATTTGCCTTGTGTAAATGTACTTTGCAAGTCTTATGTACTATATTACTGGATTTGTGCATAAATATTTCTTATCTCTTCCTGTCATCTCTCTCTCACCTACACTCCTACATACATTTGAAATGGAGACTCATAAGTAATATGTATCACTCAAACCAGGACTTTGTCATTTAATTAAATCTAAACTTTCATTTTCATTTCAAGGACTTGCTTTCATTCTGACACTAATATAGGACTCATCAGTCCATGAACAAGAGTAAGGACAGACCAAATGCACCTACTTGCTTTAACTAGCAACCACGTTGATATTGCTGTATCAATTAAACTTCCACTGAGCAACTGATGCTAAAAGCTCACTATAATGAGGACACCATGCTACGATTTCACCTCTGTAACCATATTATCTCATTTCTGCTACCTTTGTCTTCCAAATCCTCTTCTCATATTCACTTTTCATTTCACATAATCCAGCAACCAACCTATTCAGCAGACACTGCCGCTTTGGCTTGTACAGTAAACATTATGAGCTCCTACGCTGGCCAGAATCTCTATGGATTGGTGCAATACAAACAAGCATCTTCATCAACTCGTTTCAACCCACCAGTCCATCTTCCTTCCTTTCTTACTGATCACTTTCCATCCAACTAGGGTGTGACTGCATACATTAAACTTTGTATGACTACTTTTTGCCTCCTGCGCTTTCTGTTACCTTCTCAAAGGCAGCCAACAATATCTAGCACCCATTCCAAATATACCTCTTTTAATGTTAGCCCAATGACACAAGATGAAAATTTCACACTTCCTACACTACCGCCTACTTAAGTAATCACCACCCATGGACAGGGCCAGACACGGTCCAGGATTTTAAGATTTCTCAGGTACACTGTCTGCCATAACCGAGACTGGTTATTTCCCACGGGAAGACCTCCACAACGCAGAACAACCCTGTGCTTCTACTCCATCAAGTCCGGGCAGAGCAGAGGAAGATCACAAAGATGTTTAAACAGCGCACAAAGGACGATACAAACAATCAACTCGGGAGGTACCAAGCCTCTCTCAGACGCAACACAAAGCAAAACAGAGGAAGGAATACAGCAACAGCAACGCCAGGGACCATCTTGGAGGTGCAAACCAAACAAAGAGCAAGTACGGCTCGATCCCCGAAGGCGAGGCGGTGCCAAGTGCCAGGCAGCTGGAGAGTCCACGACGGGGTACCCGGTGTGGGGGACACCTGAAGGCAGGGCAGCCCAGCCTGCGGCCCGCGGGGCCAGAGGCCTCTCCCCAGCAGAGAACCGAAGCCAACTGCCCATGTGCGCCTACAGCCGAGTACATATAAGGGCAACCCGGCCCGGCCCGACCCAGCAACGCAGGCTACCCGGCCGCGGTGGGAGCCCCAGCCGCCTGCCCACCCTGCGGGAGGCCTGGGGCCGCGGCCGGGCTCGGGCGACGTGGAGCCCGAGAGCGCCGGACCCGCCCCGGCAGCGCCGCATGGAGGTGCCTGAGGCGCGGGGCAGGCGGCGGTGCTGGCGCGGCCCTGCCGGGTGGGGGGACAGCCACGGCCTGCACGCCCCGCGGGCACCTGGCCTGAGCGGCGGGACGCGACGGGACAGGCCGGGCCGGGACAGGCCAGGCCAGGCCGCCGCCAGGTGCAGGCCGGGGAGCGGCGGCTGCGGAAGAAGGGGCGCGGCGGGGGGAGGCGCGGCGCGGTACTCACGTTCTCCGTGTCCCGCTCGTTGACGGTGGGCAGCGGCGTCCGAGTGGACATCTTGTGGGCCGCGGCGGCGACGGCGCCGCGCCCGGCTCGCTGAAGAGGAAGGCCGCCCGCTTTCCTAGGCCGCGGCGGAGGCCGCCGGCTGCCCCCGCCGGCAGCCGGGCGCACACGGCGGGATGCCCGGCCTCCTGCCGCGCTGCCGGCCCCGCTAGGCGCCCGGCGCCATGGCCTCGCCCACCCAGCCGGCCGGCCGACGCTCCGCGCTCCCCGCCTGCCTCGCTGCCGCCGGGCTCCGTGCAGCTCGGCCGCCGGCTCCTCTTCCCTCCTGCCCGCTCAGGTGAGCGGCCGGCAGCGCAGGGGAGCCGCGGCGCCTCCTCGCAGCATCCGGCGGCGGCACCGACTCCTCCTCCTGCTGCCCCACGCTCCCTTCCTTGTCTCTCCCCTCCTCCCCGCCCCCGCCCCGCCGCGCTGGGCCCGGCTCCGCCGGCCCGCGCTGCAGGAAGCGCCGGGCGGTGCGGTGCGGGCGTGCGCGGCAAACGCGAGCGGGAGGACGGCCTTCGCCGGCGCCGCCGTCCCTCCCGCCGCGGCAGCCGTCACGGCCGGGGTGTGGGCCGGTAGCGAAGGCGCGATGGGCCTGGGCCCGGACCTGGGTGCAGTGGGCCGGGCAGGTGTGCTGCTGCTCCGTGAGGGAGGCGGAGGGGACGGGGCGTCCCGATGCCCCCCGGTCAGGGCCGGCCGGGAAGGGGGGCCCCGAGAAGAGGCGTGGGAAGCCGCCAGTCCCCCTGCGTGAGGGACGCGGGACGGGGCCCACGGGGGTCCTGGGGCCCGCTGCAGCGTGGCGAGTGGGTTGCCCCAGGGACTCGCCAGTTGCCGACCCTGCGTGCCTCCCGCGCGGGTCTGAGTCTACAAGTCACAGAGGTTCTGGAGGCTCACAAAACCTTGTGTTAGCATCTGTGTAAATTCAGCCGTTTACTTGCGCACCTTCGTCAGCCTGCTGCCTTCACCCACTTGGAAGCTGCGATCTGATCAACAGGACTCCGTGCGACACATCTATCCACTCGTGTCCGACCAGCACGCAGTCCTCGAACACCTAACCTGTGACCTCGTGCAGTTAAAATTAGAACCATACACACATTTTTGTCTTTGAGAAGTCACTGGTGTTTACATGACAGCAGCTCTTGCTATGAAACCATCCCAACCCTTCACCAAATTCTAAAAATAATATGTAAAAAACCCCAAAAAAACCTTCTCCTGCACCAAAAACAAAAGAAAAAACAATGTGCCTGAATTTCCACCACGATATGTTAACAGATTTTTACAGTTGAGGCTGTAAACATCTTTATAAGTGCTGTGAACACATTCCTTGTTCAGAAAGACTTTCCTTATGAAAAATACTTTGGAAGGCACTTGATGGGTTGTATGTCTGTTTCCAGGCAGCCCTTGTGTGCTTGTGAAAGGGTGTGGATTGTTATTTATTACCTGTATTTAGAGATAATACATACATGTGCCTATGGTTATAAGTAAACATGCTAAAGAGAGTATATTTAATTCTGGCTGTGTTAGTTCTGGTGTGATTCGAGAGGTGCCCCAGCTCGTCAGCACTGGTCAGCCGACAGTGGAGTCTTCCAGATGTCTGAGAAAACAGCCCTTCCGTCCTCTGCAGCTGATGCACGCTCTGGCAGAGAACATCCCCACGTTGTACGAGCAGTGTGGCTGGACTCGCTCTTTGCACATTCAGCATCCTGTTGCTCTGAGCATGCATGGTCTGTCTAGAAGGAGAGAGGTTCCCAGCCCAAAGCCTCCCAAGTCCTTGCAAAGTCCTCTGTGAGCTCCTAGCTCTCCTCATGTAGCTGGCACTACCGACTGCAAGGGAAATTTCAGGGTCCTTCCTTTTTCTGGGAAGAAAATAATCCAAAATTGGATTTACTTAGTGTAAACAGGCATGGTCTAGCCAGCATGCCAAAACAAGTTTGTTGACAAACTGGATATTAACCCAGTTTGGTTGCTTAGCTCATCAGAATGCATTCACTTTTATCCCAAATAAGAACAAGGCTGTGTCTAGGGCTCTGCGTGGGGCCTGACTCTGCAACCCTTACTTGGTTAAAACTCCCACTGATGCATGCCCATCGTGGTATGGATTTGTGTAAGCGCTTGTGGTCGCAGAAGAAAGGAGCGTAAACTCAGATGTCTTCTAAATGTATTTCATGGCACCACTGACTAAGGGAAAGCTTAGAAAGACTTCCTGCCTTAGAATTTGAATATGTTTTGGTCAGTAATTCATAGGAAAATATTGGTTCATCAGAAATTAAAAGTGTAATAATGTAATAATTCTTGTTATCTGAAGATCTACTTTGCAGTTGTTTTGGCTATGGTTGTTACTGTTATCATATTCTTTCACATTAATAAGGTCACTCTTTTATTTTATAGCTCAGTTTAATTTTGTTTGGTTATTACTACAGGCCTCTCATCTCCCCCAAGTGAGAAAATGCAGGGACAACGACTCAAGAGCTGCGTGGAGGAGAAGGTGACCACAGAGATGGTTCCACTGTCCCCCAGCTGCTCTCCAAAGAGACAAAACAGAAGATGAGTAATGGGCTGAACGCAAAAATGGCCTGGAAGAAGGACGCTCCCAGCTGTAAGAAGCACGCACAGGCCCCTGCTTGAGCTTGGGCAAGTTGTTTTGTTCCTGGCTGGCTGTTCAGGCAAAGAGAGAGGATGCAGAGCACAAGACTTAAGCTCTTACACCATTATTATTCTGAAATGCTCATTCTCTGCATTTTTGCCAGAAATGACGTTTGTTTATGACTAGATAACTTTGTTTAGTGAGGAAACTAAGGTGTCAGTCAGCTTTGTAGGCACTTGTGCCTCCCAAAGGGAGCACCAGGAGTGAGTCAGCTGCAGCTTCCCAGCACGCAGGCAGAACAGACTCGTTGCTTTGTGCCTTGTAGAAGCCAAGCCCATGTGCCTCCTCCTCCATGAAGCCAGCTGGCTGATGCTTAGGCCTGCTTTTCTTTTTGTTTGCAGGAAGGTGCTGGATGGGAGCAGCGCAGCCCGGTGAGCACAGAAACCCCAGTCCCTCCAGCCTGGTGCAAGGCTGGCTTCCCAGCTCCAGCTCTCCCTCTGGACCCAGCTCGGATGGTCTGCGGTTCATATAGTCATTGGCTTGAACTTCAGCGCTGGAAGGGTGGATGTTCCACCACCTTAACAGTAGCTGAATCACATCCACAACTGTAGTAGTGGTATCAGACAATAACTTGAATGAAACCTTCTCACACAATTTTCAAATTTAATTCTCAAATTGAAATGGTGAGAGGTTCAGAAATAGTGCAGGAAGTGAATAAAACAGAGCAACATTTTGGTCTCCATCACCTTTCATTGCACCAGGACATCTACTGTATTGTGGAAAATGAAATTAAAGACCTGGCAAATATGTAAAAGTAATATACCTCCAGCTGCATGTAACAAGACTGCAATCGCATTAAGGATTCCTGAGGTCATTGCAAACTACAGATATAGTGCTCTATGGAGTGTATATTTGCATGAGGAACACTGGATAAAATTATACATACTCTGAATATATGCAGACTTTGTAAATATATTATTAGTTACAGTCAGGATTCTGATTTTGCTGTAAGAATTATTGGGAAGTACAGTCTTGGTGAAAAGTTAAGTAATGTATAATTTGCTCCAAATACTTTAAGCCTCCAAACAAATGAACATTGTTTTTTCATTTTAACAGGAACACGTACTTCTTGTGAATACTCTTATAGTGGATATGCAAGCAAAGGTTTAAATACATTTAACAGGACAGAATTTGTCTCAAGGTCAGGTGTACTGAGATTTGTCCCTAAATGTAGTGGTTTGTGTCTTGATGGGTAACATTTTATGGGTAACTGAAGATTTTTATATTTTTGATGCCATTATGAGAAACTGCCATACTAATGTCCATGTTAGAACTTCATCACTGGTCTCCACTTGGACATCAAGCCGTTGACCACAACACTCTGAGTGCAACTGTCCAGCCAATTCCTTATCCACCTGCCATCAAATCTATGTCTCACCGATTCAGAGACAAGGATATCATGTGGGACAGTGTTAAATGCTTTGCACAAGTCCAGGTAGATTATGTCAGTTGTTCTTCCCTTATCCACCAACACTGTAACCCCGTCGTAGAAGGCCACAAATAATAACATGATAGTACAGCTTTGTAGTTGCAGAGCTTTCTTGCACGTTCCCAAAGCCTCTAAAATGGTATCGGCAAATCAATTGCAAAGAAGGAAGAGCACCTCTAAAACATGTGGGTTGCCAATGGTCTGAAGAAGCCAGTAAGGACGTTTGGTTTGTCCCTGGGCATGCCTCTGGTGGCCTGAAAAAACAGAAGGGTGCTATAAATTGGTTCTACATTGCTAAAGATCTCCCTACTGGCTCTTAATAATCATTGCTAAAAATAACTAGTTTCGATTGTTTCCTTCAGCTTTGATATCTCATCTTTCTTTTGACGCCCCCAGTCTCCACAGCCACAGCCAACCTTCCCACATCTGAAGAATTTCAGAAAGGAAACTATAAGCCACTGTAGCACTGAGGTGGAACAATAATGAAACCCGGGGCAATGGCAGCTTCATGAATTTCAGCCTTTGTTTTCATTTGCTGCAGTCTCTTTTTTGACTGTTGTGGCTTTCAATAGTGGTTTCAAATTTGCTTTTTAAAAATCTAATTTTCTTTCTTTCCTTTTTGTAGCCTGAGTTTAGATTAATTATATTGGGAGAGGAGGTAAGGTTTGAATCATTTTCATACATCAGCACAGACAATATCTTTTCTTATTTTTTTAATATTAATATTCTTAGCAAAGACTGTATCAGAGAGTAATAACTGTGACAACATTTAGTGTAGCATGTTGGAAATATCTGTAACATAATGCAGTATCTTGGTATCCCCTTTATCTGAAAATATCTATTTTTTATGAAAGCATGTTAAAGAGTAAAATAACTATGTAAAGCAGGCACTCACATGATTCCTATCACAGCTGTATCTGAGTTGTCACATAAGACATAATGCACCACTGCGTTAGACCTGTGAAGCTTCCCTAGCTGTTGCTCAGCTGTAGATCCGAGGAGCAGAAGGACTAAATAGTCTCTCCAGGAACAGAGAGGGAGCGAGGGACAAAGGAGACAGCAGACTTGCTCTAAGTAGTCCTATGGGACCCTTTGGGTACAGATTTAAAACCAGCTTTAGATAACCCCAGGAGATGGGGCAGGATGGCAGAAAGCCTGCAACAAGCTGCCTGGTGATCTGCCATTGATCTTCACAGGGCCATCAGAGACCAGAAGTGGGGGAAAGAGTTGGGAAAGGCAATTAACCTAAGTGTTCACAGATGTTCTCATTCTACATCTGCCCTCTGCAGACTGCAGTGGTGTGGTTTCTGTGGAAACAGAAACTCTCTGCTAAATGGAGCTGCTATCCCTGGCAGGATCTAATTTTTTCCAAAGATGTATTCCACAGTAGCGCAACAAGAACTTGTTGATGCAGAAAGGTGCAAAGCTGTCCTGCAGCAGCATTGCATGTTCCTGTCCAAACTAGAACAGCTTTTGGTCTTGATGGTCTTGATAGGAGTTAATCCAATAAGTGATTCTGCAACAGAGAAATCTCTAACTGTTGCAAAGACCCTCCGTAAATCCTCAGTGAGTGCGGGGTCAGTTCCAGGAGTCTCTCCTCTCCCCCGTTTTAAGGTGACCAAGGAAAGAAAGATTTCAGCTAAACTCCTGACTGCAAGATTTAAACATATGTGTGTGTCTGACTGAATATTTTTTTACTTATTTAGGACAAGTTTAATTTTGTATTTTTGTAATATCTTATTTGGTTAAGATACCTTGTTGAGTGGACTGGGTTTCATTTTTTACTGCTACTTTAGAGGCTTAAAATGGTCTGGGATGTTGGGGACTTCTTTTTTTTTTTTTTCATCTCCCCTCCAGCCCCCCTAAAAAGAGCAGTCTCCCTGTTTTGTTTTTTTGCTGACTGCACTGAACTGGCAGAATAGCCTTAAAGATAATTGACAAAATAACAGGATAGAATAAAATGTTGGAAGGGAAGAACTAACACAAGCATTCCTGGACTTTTTAACAGTTAAACCACAATGCCTGTTCAAACCAACGCATTACTCCCACAAGAGAAAGTAAATTTTATCCTTCCCAAAATTTCTATGCGGAACAAAATGGCAAACAACCTCTTACTGCTGTGAGTCGTACTGACCATGTCTTACAGCAGACTGAACACTAAGCTGAAATCCGTCCTGCCTTCTCCGGGGTTATCAGGAGCAAAGAAAGGCCATCTGGACCTCCTGTAACAGCCGCTGAGCTGGAGCTGGCAATACCCTTGGCTGCAATAGCCTCAGTGATGGATTAAAAGAGGACAGGTTCCAGAGGTCTCCTTTAAAGAGTCCTAAGAGCGTGTAAAATGACCAGATGAGAACGATAGGCAGCAGGGTTCATTTTGCATTGATTAAATGAGTGCACAAAAACAACACCCCAAAGTCAGGCACAGGAAGAGGAAAGAGGACCTTACTCTGAGTTACCTGGTCACCCCTGAGACGTGATAACTCACTGTGTGGGGCCGTAGCCTGCCACCAGTACCATCATCTTGCAAAACCACATCATCTTGCTTTCCCAGCCTGTGAAGGGCGGGTGCCTGGAAACAGATAGGAGAACATGGCAAACAAGAAAAGAAGCACGTTGTCGGATTTTACTTTTTGAGTTAGCCAGAGAAATAAGAAACAATGTCAACCCTATTTCCAGAATAAGCTGAAAATAAACTAAAGCATTTATTTTTAGAGGTATGAAGCTATCCAATAACAGCTCAGCTTTATGGCATGTAGGAATAGGATCCAGATTCTGATTTTGGTTATATTGCTGGAAGTTTTCCACTGGCTTAAAAGATAATTAGTAGTTTCACCAAAATAGTTTGATCAGAATTTGGCCATAGATCTATTGTTCCTTGATGTGATGCACTTACATATAAGTTTTAGTGGAAAAATAATGATTAAAAAAAAATAGAAGCAACATGCTGATCTACTTCACAGCTTTTTTTGAGGTTTAGATGATTTTAAGAGTTTTGAGAATGAACAGTACTGTATGTATGCTAAGCATTATTATGCACGATAGAAATGCACAATATCAGGCATGCTATTTTCATCTCTGCCCACAGCACGATGATGACGTATCTGCGGTGGGATGAAATGCAACACTATATTTAATAAAGGTTATGGATTATGCTTGTATTTCGTCTTGTTAGGTGATATGCTGCTTCTGATATCTAGGTCACCGTTCAAATCTGTCAGGGGTTAACCATGGCCCGGCGTTCCTCTCTGGCACCTGGTATAATTTTGCTGCTCGAGGAAAAGTTGTTCCACCTTGTAACTCATCAACTTAGTTTAGATCCAGTAAAAATGCTGTGATGATGCCAGCACTTACAGGGGTGGAAGAAAATGCCAGTCTTTATTCTGGGAGAACCTATTCAAAACTCAGTTAAGCAGTGCTGGTGATAGTGATGTAAAATGAATTGCAGACATATAGCTAAACTACTGTAAAGTACAGCATCTTTTAGGAGCACTAAAAACCTAACTAAAATATCTGAGAATAAGTTTAGTAAACTAATAGTTTACTTAAGGTAATAGTTCCTTTTTTTCACAGAGATCTGATATAGTTGTAATGAAGTATGGGACAGAAGATCTCACTGGAGTACCAAAACATTTTCCAGTATGGTTTGCAAGTCCATCTTTGAGAACATCAAAGTTTGTTTCAGTTGCAAAACTGAAATAGATGTACCAATTTTTCAGGTCAGATTTGTGTCTCAAGCTTTTTATTGAGCTCATACTAGAAACAGAACTCGCAGTATTTCAAATCCTGATGGATAAAAAGCAGCTGAGCACGCACCCTTCCCTCTGATTTCCATAGCAGTTGTTGCTGAGTAAGGACTGGATGCGTCTCCTGCTCCCATGTCAGGACTGCTGACATGGACAAGTGGGAGGAAGATCAAGATCCAGCAAGGACGAACTTCAGGAGCTGGTCCATTCTTCTTTCACACGGATGGGAGTGTCACAGTGCGCTTTTCTGCCTAATCAGTCTCAACACAGCCTTGCACAACTCGGCCTGTTTTAAGCTTTTAACCAGGGTGTAGGAGTTCAGAAAAAAAAACACCTCCCTTCCCCCAAGAAAAATGTAATTGCGAAGATTTGTTTTGATGTAGCATGTACAGTAAACTTGAATCACTGAAAGTGAACCACACATTTGTGTGAGTATTTTTTCTTTCCCTAATTTTCATTCCTAGTTAGCTACTCATTTTGTTTACCTCCGGAGAAAACAGGCTAGAGACTGGATCCGACTCCCAGTGAGGCTCATGGTGGAGCTGCCAAGGCCATAATCCCCGGGGCTGTAAGACACCTCCTCTCTGTTGACCCCACTGGGGCTATCCCAGTATATACCAGCAGACAATGTGGTCCCCATCATTATTAATGCAGTCTTCTGTGTGACTCATCTTATGGGCCAAAGCAAATGTTAATACATAGTAATAATATCAAAATAGTGCATGGCGATAGGTTCCACTCGCACTGTAATTGTGTTACTAATTACAAGTGCTACTCATTCTTTATAACACTCATTTCTTTAAGTAGTCTGAGAGAGGTCAGAAGCCTAGTGCATATAAGGCTTCATACAAACAAAAGCCTTGATGTTACACCATGATCTGCGCTAAAAGCCATGCGTGTATGCAACTTCAGTGTCAAGATCATGGTCCTTGCAAGCTCTCTAGACCTCTGGTAAAGCCAACACAGAAGTTTCAAATTCATTCTTCTGTTAACAAGCCCTGAACATGGATCTTGGTTGTTATTATTACCAGTATGTAGTATGCCAAGATGTGGAAGAGCAATCTAAAATTCAAATTTTGCAATAGATGACCATAGTAATTAGCAGGGTGAGAATGGAATACCAAGGGACAACACCAAGAAAATGATTGTTCGGTTTAGAGAAGATGGTCCTACAAAATTGACTAATCATGTACTCACCGTAGAGTCATTTGTAGTGATCAGCAATAAGACAAACACTAATGAATGGCTCAGGAAAGAAAAGTAAACTCCTACTCTTCCTATCCCCATCTGCATTTCACTGATCTCACCAGTCCTCCTCACTTCAGACCTGTTCAGTGCAACTACAAAATTTGCTTTTACCCATCTGTCCTGGAATTCTTGGGAAATCTTATGCCCTTCATACTAATGGGAACAGAAGCATGGAAAGAATAAATGAGGCTATCCAGAAAGTCTACAGTTGAGAGAGCCCCCAAAAATGAATCTTCTCCCATACAGGCTGTTACCCTAGCTACCAGGACTTTCTTTTTGTGGAGCCATACTTTCTACATGTTAATCCAGCCTTCTCTTCTCTTTTTCTCATGTTTTTGCGTCTTGAGTTCAGTAGGAATGTGTTTTTGCTTCCTCTGACAATGTGGATCAACAGAATTGATCATGTTGCAAGCATATCTAGGTAGCGAGAAAGTTTTGCAAATATTTGTGTAAATGTTCATTCAGTTCATAAACTGCATGATTTCACCACCTTGAAACCTTCCTGTGGGTTGAAGACTCACGCAGACAGGGATTAGAAATGGTGCCATCTGACAAATCGGGCCAAACTGTAGGCAGCTGGTGTCCTAAGCGATGGTCCTAATGCATAGTTCATGAGTGAGCCATTGGCTGCAATATGGTTGTGTTAGTCATTTATCAAATAATAATGAGCACCGAAGGCTAGATCCTGTAAATGGATGAATGGGGCCGATTCCTGCACCTTGGTATGAGGAATGTGTCTCGAGGCCCATGTTTATGGAGCTACAAATTTGTTCTTTGATCTCTTACCAATAATAAGACTAAAGGAATGCCATTTTTGTTGTTAATATTTTCCTTAATGTTAGTCTAGGGAAAGGTCGTTAGTATTCTATAGCTATCTTGTCAGTCTCAAGGGACATGTCATGCACATTAAAGGATACGAATCAATAATTAACATAAAAACCTTCTAAACCTAAAGTCAAATATTAACATCCCCCCTTACTTTTTATTTTATTTTATTTTATTTTATTTTATTTTATTTTATTTTATTTTATTTTATTTTATTTTATTTTATTTTATTTTTTTCCCTTCTGGTGAATTCCTAAAAAACACAGGGCTGAGAGTGGTAGAATTTTGCCCAGAAATGGCAAAGATAATGAGACAGCCACGTGCCTGTCTGTCTGTGCCAGATTTCAGGCATGTAAGCCCAAAAGTTAAGTATGCAGGGAAGTGTTTTATGGTGTGTCATAATCCTGCAGTTTTCTCTCATCAAGAGAAGATTCAATAACTGGTACCTATAAAACAAGAAATTTTGGGGACAAAACATTCTTCTCTGGATTAAAGCTGCTTCTCTCTAAAAGTCTGTAAAAAAACCCCTAATTGCCATTTACAGAAACAATTCCATTGATCTAATCCTTTAAAATATACCTGTTTAATTACATTAAAAATTAAATATCGTTAGTTGTTTCTGAAACAGAGTTACAAACCTGTATATAAATCCTTGTAGTAAAAGCTCTGTTTTCATCTTGCAGCATTAACATTTAGAGCATTTAAAAACGTGCAATAGTGCCACATGTTCAAAGCAATTCCCGATTCCAATTAAAGGGTAACATTATGTTAAATAGTTATAAAGTTAAATATATGTGCATAATTTCTTAGGTATAGGCATAAACTTTTTTCCAAATGTCTATGCACATCTGAAAATGGTACCTGTCACTATATATTTACACCTGTATGTGTAATAAACTGCACACCCATAGATACACTAGGTACAGGCATATAGATAGTTCCGATATATTCCCAAGGCATCTTCAATTGCTAACATTTTTTGTCAGTGGCAAGGAACGTGACCTTTCATAGAAGCAATTGTTTGTTTTCTCCTTGCCATTTTGTTGCAGGAATTAGACATTTTGAGTTACTTATTATCATGAGATAATTCCTGCCGGTCTGCTGAAGGCACAAGTAAAGCAAAGTGTTTCCTAATTCTTAGAAGGCATGTGTTATCTCGTGGTAACACACACCCACACACATTGCAGAGTGACATTTCTTCTTGATACAGGTAAATGGACCATACTGTATCCAGGATACAGCTTTGTGCTTCCATTAAAATCTCACTTGTATTTCCCTGATTGCAAAATACTTTATCAAGCCCTATAGTATAGAATAAAAATTTCACAGAGTGCTTGTACCACTGCGATTTTAATAAAATCCAGAGAAAGACTAAGCAGAAACATACAACTGCTAAAAAGCGGAAGAGCTGACATTTAGGTGAAAGTTGCTGTCTTTACTCTTGTGTGTGTGGGAAAGGATATTGATAATCCCAAGCTACTGATGGGCAACAGTGTGTGGATAGCTGTTGTGAAACATATTGTGAATATAATGGAAATATATTATTGCTAAATGTTTTCAGGATGTTGCTGTCGGGGCCCGAATCTAACACAGTTTCCTAACTTTGGTCAGCAAGTCAGATGAAGAGCCTTCTGCAAGTCGTCTTCTCCCTGGCTGTTTGTATTTCCCAATATTATCAGACAGGAACACATCCAGGATGCAGCCCAACTTTCAGATGGCTCCTGCTACTCTTGGTTCTGTAGTTTGTCACTTTGAAAGATGGACAAGCCTGTGCAGTGGGCAGCTATCTTGCATCATGTCAACTACCCTCCAGGCCAGCTCTGACTTGTTTTTGCACACAATGGTTTACTCTGCAGCAGAGATTCTCCATGCTGCTAATGTCTGCTCAAGGGAGATGTCAAATCTTCCTGGAAGGAGACGGAAATAGAGGAAGGCAAGCCCCCAAATTCATTATTAATTTCTGATTGCAGCATATTTTTCTCAGTTCCCCATAGTAGAGTCTCATTCCACTTCTTTCAGCTCTTCATTTGAGTTTAAAATCCACTGAGATTAACATACAATGAATGTGGACATGAGAGAACAGATAAATGATGGAACAGAGAGAGGACAGTGAAAAAGGCCGACTAATTATTGCACTTGGGGATTTCCTCCAGAAACTAAGGTTCTTCCAGATTCCCTCTAGAAAGGAATTTGCAGCCACTGGGCACATACTCGTTGTGTCAATAATTTGTTGTATACTGTTGATGACGTGATACAGCCCTTTCTTTATGTACGATTAGCTATTACTCATACATATCATATTATAAATGTGATCTTTAAACGTCAAGTTCTTCTGTGTTACAGAATCATCAACAGAGAAATCTCTTTCTTCTATTAAATGAGGACTTGGATATGGGAAAATTTTCCATGGGGAACTCCCACAGACCATAAAAAATGATCATAAATCTGGTTATCTTCTAAATATGGTCATAAATCATATTTTCCCTTTCGTTAGTAAAGAAAGTGTCCCTGATTAGTTTGGGATATTAACTGGCAGATTTTTAGCAACAACTTTGGGTGCTTCAAATGCTTTAATTCAAGAAAAAGGGGGAAAAGATGGTTGGGGGGAACCGAAGAGTCACGCTGACTCGAACACTGCTAGCTGCAGTAGCAAGACCAACATAAGAACCAGATTTTTTGCTTGTGGTTCTCTTTTTCCCCAAAGTTGTCTGTCGGACTAGCTCCCCTATTTCTCAAGATGACAGCCTCTGCTTTGTGTCTGTTGCATGCAGAGTTGAACATGGGCTCTGAAGTTCGAAACTGGATTTCCAGTCAGTTGGAGTTCAGGGAAGACTTGGGATTTTGGCTTGGTTTCATAGCTAATTACATAGGGTAAAATCCTAGCTGTCTTGAAGCCAATGGCACAAATCCCATTGGTTTCAGCAGGGCAAGAATGTCACCCCTTGCAGTTCAGAGGTCAACTACAAAAAAACCCACAAACTATGATCCTGACCATACAGTAATTACATCATCTTTATTCATGCCCATGCTTGTCATGCTTTGAGTCTACTGGATCTATCAATTTCCCTTACTGTATTCTCATAAACGTTTCCCTGTCTGCCCCTTTCTGGAGTTCCTGTGATCTTTTCAAGGGGTGTGATCATCATGATCACCATGAGACAGAGAGACTCACTAGGAAGTACATAAGCTTGTGACAAAATGCTGATAGCATTCTGGCATTTCAGTTCCAAATCCCAATGGAGTCATAAGACAGATTCCATTTATTTTAATTGTCTCTATATCAGTTCTTTTTAGTGCTTGAAGAGTACTGGACACCATCAGATGAGAAGTGCCAAAAGTGTTCATCAGAACAAATTGGCAATAATCTTCTGTGTAGCTATAATTTCTTTTTTGTCAGTGTGTCTTCCTCAAATATTCCTGGCCATATATGGTATAACTTTTTGCCTTTATTCAGGAATTTCCTTTTCAATTTCTCTTTTTCTTAAAGCAGCCTGTGCTAGGACAACATGAAAAAATTCTGGAGTGTGATCCAGTCCCTTGCATTAATATCTGGTAAACAGACCATTCTGTGAGCCTTAGGCAGTGGAGCAATATCATCATATTCATAGTTTTAGTGATAACTCAGATAGTTACTCCAAAACTTCATATGCTACACCAATATTTTGCACCAACTGAGTAATGTGCAGTGTTCTGCCAAGGCTCCTCGGTGTGCTTTTTCACAGCTGTGATGCTGTCAGCCCAAAGACAATGCCTGCAGTGAGGAGCCCAGCACTCCCACAGGCGCTCAGCTGTCCCGACGCTGGATCTCAGCCAAAAGGCTCCTAAAATGTTTTCCACGGGCTACATCCTAATGTGTATTGCCTGTGCATTTATCCAGTTTTTTTTTCTAATGGGAGGATGGTTTGCAGGATAGCTGCTGAGCTGGCTTATAGTCTGCTCTGGAAGTCCATAAGGCAGAGGTTCTCTCTGTAGAATTAACTTTGCATTATTTTCTGTGCAATTTTTTCCAAGCACAAATACAGGCTGGGCGGAGAATGGATAGAGAGCAGCTCTGAGGAGAAGGACTTGGGGCTATTGGTGGATGAGAAGCTCAACATGAGCCAGCAGTGTGCGCTTGCAGCCCAGAAAGCCAACCGTGTCCTGGGCTACATCAAAAGAAGCATTAGCAGCAGGTCAAGGGAGGTGATTCTCCCCCTCTGCTCTCGTGAGACCCCACCTGGAGTACTGTGTTCAGATGTGGGGCCCCCAACATAAAAAAGACCTGGACCTGTTGGAGAGAGTCCAGAGGAGACCCACAAAATTAATCAGAGGGCTAGAGCACCTCCCCTATGAGGACAGGCTGAAAGAGTTGAGGTTGTTCAGCCTGGAGAAGAGAAGGCTCTGAGGAGACTTAACAGCAGCCTTCCAGTACCTGAAGGGGGCCTACAGGAGAG
>WKFP01015459.1:342668-406917 GCA_011057875.1 Pterocles orientalis
ACTCTTTACCAGGGAGTGTAGTGATAGGACAAGGAGTAATGGGTATAAGCTAAAAGAGGGTAAATTTAGGTTAGACATTAGGAAGAAATTTTTCACTATGAGGGTGGTGAGACACTGGAACAGGTTTCCCAGGGAAGTTGTGGATGCCCCATCCCTGGAGGTGTTCAAGGCCAGGCTGGATGAGGCTTTGGGCAAGCTGGTCTAGTTGAGGGTGTCCCTGCCAATGGCAGGGGGGTTGGAACTTGATGATCTTTAAGGTCCCTTCCAACCCTAATCATTCTATGATTCTATGATCTCTACCATACATTCTTTTCCTGAGGTTTGCTTTAAAAACCCATATGAAACACTTTGGCTTGGCCCGTAACTTCTAGACTTTTCCGTAACTTCTCTCATTAAGAGGAGAAGATAGTATTGTAGTTAAAGATATGACATTTGGGCTCCAAATGTAGGGAAGCAATCCCCTACAAGTTATCTCAGGTGTCCTTTGGCAGAGAACTGTAAGGCTTGTTTTCAAAACTGCCTTCTGATTTTTGTTGTGTTTGGTTTTTTTTCCCAGCTGGAGGCCTGGACCTTAATGCCTCCAACTCCATATGAAGGCTGTGGGACCTGCAGTTTTTACCATGTGCACGTCAAGGTCAAGATGCTCCCAGAACAATTGGAAATGGCGTATCCCCAAATTAGAGGCCATACTTGAAAGTCAGGTTTTTTAATCTCTTTGCGATAATTCAGAATACCTAATCTAGATGGCTGGGGACTTAACTGACTCTCTAAGGAGCCTAAGGCTCCTATGTGCCAAGCCAGAAGCTTAAAGGTTGGCGGTGTGAATATGTAATCCCCTGTAAAATGGGTTATCGTCACTGTGAGGCCACCGTGACGTTGAACCCCTGCATGCTTTTGAAGTGCTCAGATACTATCAGGTGTACATCAGAGACAACGTATGGAAAAAGTAGATTAGGGCTGTGATGATCCTTCATTATGCCAACTGCAGGCTCAGAGCAGTATGATACCAATTTCTCTGTAACAAAATCCCTTGAGTAGGCCCCCGTTTAACTACATCCAGAAGTCACACCAGCATCCATGTCTTTACGGCAGGGATAAGGAATGATGGTGGGTAGCCAAGCAGACGGTTAATATATTAATATTAGGGGCCTGATTCTCATCCTTTTTATACTCATTCAAACCAAGACCATCTCTCCTGAAACTGATGGATTTGCCCCTGTGAAATTCCTTCAGTGGAAATGAAAACCAGGCTCTGACTGACAGAGACTCCTCTCTTCAGTTTCAGATGCCAGTACGTAGGCAAAAGATATTGACAGTGAGAAAGAGCTTAAATTCAGTTTAATCCTCTTAATGACTTATTCTATGTTCTAGTGAGCTTGATGTCATTTTGGGATATCATCCAAGATGAATAATAATGATGATACTATCACATGAAGATTGGATTTTACTCTTACTGGAGCCCAGCGCAGCAGCAAGGAGGAGAGAGAGGAGAGAGGAGACAGAGACCTTTCACGGCTGTACCCCATCCATGCTGTGCACAGGCATTCAGGGAAAACTCACTCTGTGTTCTGCAACACAAAAATGCTTTGGATGAGGGTCAAAGAAAGAATAATGGCACCGCCAGCGGCTATAGCTCTGCCAAATCCCTTCCTGATGTAGGATTTACAAAGGTTATCACAGACTGGGAAATAATTTCAAAGAACTTCTTTATTGCTATGGCCTGGGGTCAGGGGAATAAACCTCCTGGAGCAGAGGAGGATTCCCTTTACCTTAGGCTATTTGTTCTAGCTGTGAACACAGAGCAGTCTCTCCCCTCCAGAGGATCCCCAAAGTCTCTTCTTATAGCGCATAAAGAAAATCAGCTGCTTCTGGAGATGGAAAGATTAGAGCTGAATTTGCCACTACCCAAAGCACATTGGGTAGCACTGTGGAGGAAAAATGCTGGGCCAGCATCAGGGGAAATACGTGCTCCTATTAAAGCAGCACTAGGAGAGAGAAGCCAGGAAATGATTTCCAAAGCCCCATGTGAAATTCTGAGACAAGACTACGGAGTTCTACTTTTAAAAATCTAACAGATAAACTGAACAGTTAAAATGGGTATTTTTTATTTAATTCTCTGGAGTCTGTGGTCTGAGACAAACACCTCATCAGCTCTTTCAAAAGTCCCAGCCTTCATTTTTTAAAATGACATATTTTTTAGCAGATGGTTATTACTTTCTCTAAGTCAGACATCATCTAAAGCTCAGGTGGGGCAGTTAAATACTGAACCTGCCTTTTCTTAAAATCAAGGTTTGGGTGCTCCAGAGTCAGCAGAGTTGTACTGAGGCAACAAATGGGAAACTCCTGGAGAAGGTGTTTGATGTTTTCTAATGGAGATGTGGTAAGCTTGTGTAATCTTTGTGTCCTAGGCAGGTTGACGTAGTTGTGAAAAGAAGTCTGGAAACTTTCTTTCTTTGCTGTTGTTAGTTGAAAGGTTACGGCACAGTCACTCTGGTTTGATTGTGCCCTACCTTACAGTGTGCAGAGGTGCTCAGATGCCGATTTCTGGTTTACTGTGGAAGACACTAAAAACCCAACTTTTTTCCCATATCCTTTATTCACTTTTCCTGTCTTTTCTTTCCATGACAATCACAACTGCCATCACTCTGCCTAAAAAAAACCCAAACATCCAGTTAGGAAACAGACCGAAATCCTGGGAGTGGCCATAAGCCACTGTCAGTTTTAATGCACATCCTTTTTACTGGCATTAAAGCTTGGGATCACGTGGAGCTGATCATCATAGACTGAAGGTAGGGTATGCATGTGCATGTGCAATCGCAGGACTCATCCCTCAGTCACTGGGAATACAAAGCCCATGTCCAGGCCATTATTAATTCAGAGTCCTGACTTTTGATCAGTTAATTAGGACCTACTTTTGCATGATGCTAAATACACCTAAACTCCAGGTAACTTCAATGGAAGCTAAGAGCAAGCCCTCCAAGCGCTGAGCACAAAAGGATACCAAGAAAACCTACTCCTGACCAGGTCTTGTGGCTTGGTTGGTTCCCTGCTCAGAAGTGAGCTTGTTACACAGCTTCAGAGCAGATCGTCCTTGTGTCTTACATGGTAAGACTGATGCAGAAGAGGGTTTCTGCTGCAGATTCTTCCAGCCTGAGCAACTCCTTTTTGGAATCACTTCTGAAAATGAATTTACAGCTTCAAGACTACACCTGCACAGGAGATGCCTGTGGCAATCAGTAGGGAATGTGGCTAATTAAATAGAAACAGATTTTCAAAGATTACTTCATCCAAGAAGCAAAAGCTAATAATTATACGGAACAAGATGATTACCTGGAACAAGATGATAAAACTGCTAATGTTCCTGTTTATAATATGACTGTGAAGCTTCTCTGTTAAAGCTGGGCTGCAATGCATTACAGTTTATTGTCTAATAATACAAGAAAGAATGCTGCCGGTATTCTGTCAGAATCAGGCTTTTCTTCCAAGTAAAATTCCACCTGGAAACAACCCATCTAAGTAACTCCCATGGTTTTCCATAGTTTATCCTCACCTGGGAGGAAGGAAAGCTTAAGAAGGGAGAACTCTGGTTTTCTCATATATCAAATATATCCGTGAACTTCAGCAGATATTGAAGAATTGGTCCTTTCTTTATAGGAGGGAAAAAAACCCCTACATTTCCATGAGACAGCAAGTTGCAGTCAGTGGGGTAGATCTGTGATACTGGGACTCCTCTTTTGTGTGATGGAAATGTGCTGATGCAATGGCCACAGCTACCCCTCTCTCCTGGATTTTGTTTTAAAAGGAGGGCTCTGCCGCTGTGTGTGCATGGTCAAAAACTACCAGAGATCTTTTGTTCACCATCAGCTGGGGGTGTGATTGCAGGGTGTGCCTGGTCCATGCATCCAGCCATTACACAAGCAAATATACTGGTTAAAAAGTTGATATTTCATCTATCGTTGCTGAGTTAACTCCTCTGATCTCTCTGTGGCAGAGTCCCAAGCTCTGTGCAGGCTCCACTCTGCTCTCCACCCAGCCTTTCTGCCTTTTTATTTATATTCACATTTTTTCTACCTTTTTATATTTCTTTTAAAGAAACATGAGATTCTGGAGAATAAAATAGCAGCTTACAAGAGGTGCCAATGTGTCATACCATGAATATAGCTCAGTACAAGCACTGTCTAGACTCAACCACTCTCTATATTTTACCAATGACTCTCTGCAGAACATTAAATTACTGCTTGTCTCAAAAACATCTCTTCTTCCTGCCTTACAGTCTCACACATCTTCCCCAAAGCCATTTATAATGACCTCTGCAGGTTAGCTTCAAAAATTTGAAAGTATCTTGGCATCTGCCAGCCTAAGTGGCTTTGATGGTGTAGCTCCACACCCATGTGAAACCCCCCTCGAAGTGAATCTCGACAGCATCAATGGGGTTATAATACACCACATAGGTCTTTGGAAATGTTTTAATTCTTTCAGTTTCTGTGAGACAGTTCACATCTTGAGAGCTAAGCATGACTTGAAAAGGCTTCTTTGATCAGGACTTAAGGCTTTACCTGAGACAGTATCTCAGGACCGGGACCTATATCGCTATATGACCTTTAGCATATCTGTGTAAAATCTCCCAGAGGCAGGGATCCTGGAATCTCTGTGCGTATGGGGCTGAGCAGCCTATTTAAAGTTAAAAAAACTTCAATGAATAATGGGCCTGTTTCAGTTGCTGTTTGTTTTCAACCATTTGTGCAATACCTCAAGCCAATTGGCAGGATTAATAGGTTAACAATGCTGTATTAATTAATATCATAAAATTGCTTTGAAGGAGGGAAGAACTAATTAACTACAAAGCATTAATACTCCAACCAAGAGAGAACCCATGGGAAAAAGTCTACAGTGTAATTAAGAAAGAATAAATTTTTCTTCCTGCCCTGCTGTTTCCCCGTTGTCACAGTCACTAATGAATTCAGCTTGGCTTTCTGAAAGGTTTTCTGCTCTCTGTCAACATATGCCATGCATAAAAATACCCAGAGGTAATTCATCGTATTTTTTCTTTCTCGACCTTTTTTTTCTGGTGATACGCTCAATGCAATCTATGAACTTTCCTTTTCCATCTCCTACTGTGAAATACTTGTGAAGAAGCTTCTTTCTTACACAGGAACGGCCGTGCTGGTTAAGGTCCAATCTCCAGCCGTCAGAAACACAGGCATGGCAGGAGAACAAGGCATGCCACAGCAGCCCTTTCCATTCTATATGTTCCCTTCCTACTGTACATCCCACATTTTTCCTGTGAATGTCAGATGACTCACTGATTTATTACAGCCTTTTTTTTTAATCTAGTTGGCAATCTCCTTCAAACCACACTGCATTTTATTTGCTGTTCTCTAGTAACAATCCTCAAGAAACAAACAAACAAAATGACAAATTATAGATCATTAAGGGGAAAAAAAAGTTAACAAATATGTGCTTGCTTCTATAAAATTCCAGCTGTCCTGAGATGGGGTTTGAAATGAAAGCTTACTGCCCTGCTTTTTGTGTTTGGACTTCAACCACCTGCTCAGTAAACGTTTGTGAAGGTGCCCCTGAGTGTGGAGCTGGGGAAGGGCACAAGGAGAATTGTCAAAATAAACATCACATAAAGTGAAAATAGCTACCTTCTCTCTGTAAAAATATCTCCATGCTGAGATAATGGGATGAGTTTGGGCTGAGTTAACCAATGGCATCCGGGAAACAAATGTTTATAAATGTCTAAACCAGAATTTACAAACATGCAATAGCAGCTTCAGTGAGCTAGCCATTAAAACCCTAAAGCTTTGTCCAGATGAAAATGCTTTAACTACATCAGTGTAACTGAAAGAGCGGAACAAACAAACTAATAAAACCCAACTGTAATACTGAAGCATTTCCACAACGCACAGCTTATTCCCTGGTAAGAAGCATTTTCAGGCATCTGCAGAAGTGATTATGCCTAATTATTCAGTTTAAGAAAAAAAACGTAATAATAAATTTATTTTTAAAAAGCCCAAGACTCCAATTTACACAGTCCTTAGAAGTTATTATGCATCCTCCAGCTCTGGTTTCTTAGTGGAAAGCAGTTAGTACAACCCATACACCTGAGTCAGGAGATTCAGGTCTAAATCCAACATAGAAAATACAGCTGTCTGTGGTATTGCCAGGAGAGTGCTGTGTCATTAAAGAGTCTGTCCTTCAAAGGAGAGGTTAAATCAAGCTCCCTAATCTCTGGATGAATAATCTCATTATTTTCCTGAGAAAACATCTCACTGAGCAAATATAGTTGAGTCTTGCCCAGACACGTTTGCTATAGGTGGGAATTGATAATATGCAGAGGAGGGTGTGGAATGGCCCTTCTTGATGCAGTCTCTCTACATTAATCATTACGTGTCTCATACATGACAAAAAGTGTTGATGGAATAGATTTAGACATACTTTTGGGTTAGAACAAAACCCATGTCACACCAGCTCAATTAACATTAGTTTTCGTGTTGGTGGTTGTCTGGTATGATGCAAGGGAAAATTGCTAATAAAATTCTGGTGCTGTCAGCTCCCGTGAACTTTATCTGCAGACAGGAGGGTGTCACAGAAATAGAGCAGCTCCCCAGGTCTTGCCACAGACATGTTCCCGGGACGGGATGAGGGGAAGATTAAGATTACCACTGTGAGAGATTACTTTTCTCAGAAAAGGGGGTTTGACTTTGAGGGCTTTGCATCTTTATTTTATTTACCTAGGGGTGAATTTCCTGTACCACCTTCTATTAGTCTGTTTAATTCACATGGGCCAAATTCACCTGTCAGCTTCATAGAGACAGGCAATTCACCATGATCCCTGTTGCTGGGCTAACACTTCATGTGGTGAAAGGTTCCTCCACTTCTTCTGAGAAGCTCCAATACCTTTCTTATTTGTCTCATGCTTTGAAATCTGGCAGGAAGAAAGCCATCAGCACAGAAAAGTATCTTGTTTTTTCTTCTCTGAATTTCTCCTCAGGTAATGACACAATAGAAATGATTGAAAACTTACTATTTCCTCATTCCTGGAGGAATTGCTGAAAGAAAAAATATTGGCAGCACATCAAAATTGTATCTGATTACAAATATTCTTAAGAGAGGGATTCACATACCACCAACGCAGCTGCAAGAACTGATATGGCACTGGCAGTGCCTGGAAACACCGGAGCAGATGGAGCAGCAGGTCTGGGGAGGAAGAGCAAGTCCAAGCTCCTCCAGCCACCACCTGGTGGTGTTCCCTGCCTGAAAGACATGCAGGATCCTCCAAGCTATTTCCTTCCCCATCCTCTCCCCACAATATTCCGCCCCATAGGTGACCTGAAATAGGGTTCTCCTGGTACACTGGACAGGCTGCAGGCTCTTCTGTCACATACGAGGTCCTTATCCCTTTTTAGAGAATTTTGCCTATTCTGTAGGTCCAAAAAAACCCCAAACCACCTCCAGTCCAGCCTCAAGCTTCTCACCCTGGGTTTTACTCTGAGTTGACTGGTTGTTGCCTGAGGGAAAAGCATTGCAATCTGGCACTTACCACTTATCCTGGCGGTCAGCCCATCTGGTAGGTCATCCACAGCAGCCTCGGGCAAGTGCTGAAATAGGTTTGGGACTGGTGCCGGCTTTCCTAGGTAGGGTCAGGGAGGTAGAAGTAGCCTTGGTGGCTGAAGTAACTGAAGGGGGAGCTGAGGGTCCCCTCCACTGGGCTGAACAAGTGTCTGTGCAAGGTAAGGAGTATCTGTGGCTCACTGGGACATTGGCAGCTCCCATCTCAAGCTGCCTTGACACGCAGTTCACAAGGTATGGCTCTGCTCTCCGATGAAAGGAAGGCAGCTCTTGGAAATGCCTCTGCAATGTAAATACTCAGGGCAGCAGGTTCAAAAACCAAACCTTGGACAAATCCTTTTGTGATATTTCCTTACAATGCTGTTGCTATCATGTACCATCACCAGTAAATTAATTTACTGGAGTCTTCACAAAGCAGAAATACCAAATGGGTAGAAATCCACTGAAAGCAAAGCAAACCAGTGGGACAGTAGAGGTCATCCGGATCGTTGGTGGTGGAAATGAAGCAGAGCCTGCACTCAGCCACCTGTAGTACAAAAACCATTGCTTGCTTTTTCTTCACAACCCACCTCCTGGGCTTCTCCAGCTTGTCAAGTTTAGTGCAGTTGCATACTTAACAGCTGTGCCTGAAGCACGTTCATTTAAACATACAAACCAGGAAATATTTATGCAAAAGCTTCTTGCAATATTCACCCAATTCTAGGGCTGCTTTTCTATATTTATTACAGGGGAAGAAAAACAGGTAGAAAAACATATGTTGCATGTAATGTTCAATACAGTTTTTAAAATGTGGGGTTTGAGGCTGAGGAAGCAAGTGACATCTTCTGCTTCTCTTACATTTTTGCAGGATCTGCGTGATTCAAGTTTGAGTGTACGGCCAAAAAGTAATGCAGACTCGTGAGCCAAAGGTAATATCTCCAACTTACTGGCACAAAGTACCTTTTCCCTGCAGATACTCTACACTGCTTCATCATTTGGCTCTTTATTTTTAGCAGCTTCCAAAACTGATAAAATGTATATTGTTGCAAACATTTTGGATGTACATTTTCAAGGCCTTATGACCATGGAGTCATGCTTGTGCATGTCATTCTTTCCATTAGTGATGAACCTGAGGTGCTGAGTTTATTTCTGAAGCCAGACGGGTATTAAGAGCCTAATTTTTCATCTAGGCACATGATCAGATGCATTTCCTGGCTAAACACGTATCAGTATCTGTATTTTTTGAGCATTTGGAGAAAAATAGTCAGCTTTATGTTACTACCGAATGAGATGATAAGTATTTATTTCCCTGCAGAGGACAAAATAAGGTGCAACTGTAATAAGTGAACATAGAAAGTGGAATCCCCATAATCTTCTGAAAATTTTAGTCTGTTATATGTCTGTCTGGGTTCAGCATCTTTTCACACTTCCTTATTTCTAGCTTGAGAAAGAAAGAGAAATCATTGTCTAGACTGCATCCTTAGAGCCGATTAACTAACTGTTCAGGGGAAAATACGCAGCAGGCACAAATACAAAGATTTGGATGGGATCCTTGTTTTGCATTTGCACATCGTGTCCCGCAAGATAATTCTTTCCTTTGGGAATGCACATAGTACAGACTGCTATATTGTGCTCCAAGGTCATACTGAAGTTGGTATTTAGGTCTGCTAAGACTGCCCAGGCTCTGCAGCAAGAGCACGTGTTTGCGGCTTGTCTTTGCATCAGGAGTTGCAGTTCCCAAAAGCAGGAAAATTAATGCATGTGGTATTTTCTACATATGCTGTATACATGCCAGCTAAGCTCCCTTTGCCCTCAGCTTCAAAGAAAGATTTATTATTTGCTGCAGAAAGCTAGTTTCAGCTGCTATCCACATCAGTGTTAAGAGCTAGCTAGGGACCCAAGACGGGCACAGGGATTTTTACAGACACTACCAGCATGCAGCACATCAGCCTTGCAGGGAGCATGGCAACATGCATCTGTAAAATGGGCATAATAATCCTTACTTGTCTCTGGTGTAGAAAGCTTAATTAGCAATTTTAAGTCATCTTGAGATCCTGAGAGGGATGGCGCATATGCTAATAGAGTGAGTAATTTGGCACAAATGTGTTATCACACCTACAACTTAATGACCATGTAGATATGCTAGGGCAAATAGAGCAGCAAGTGTCCCAAATGGTGTGGAGACAAATAGCTCTGGAATTGCCCAAACGCTTCTAGCAGAAGAGAGGGATACACCTACTGTGCACCTACTGTGCTTTATTATTGCACGTCCTGATATATCAGCAGCTCACAATTTTCAGCCCTACAGACAAAGACATCCATGACCATAGGCTTTCTATCAGCCCAGGGATACACCTACAGCCCAAAACCTCTAGGGAACCCTTGGGGATATTGTCATGGCCACAACTTACCGGCAACGCACAAAAGATATATCTACAGTGTGCAGACTTTCTGGCAACACAGCTGCATCCCCAGAGCCTAGTTTCCTACGAGCAGCGATATACCAATCATACCACATCCCTTAAGGCAGAGAGATGATACAGAAATACCTCATGTTGCAAAGGCCTTTGATAAAGAAAAATACTTTTCTTTTTGCCAAATACATTGGATAACAGGGGCTCTAATTGTTACTTAAGTGCCAACAGTGTCAAAACCTATCTGTGCGTGAATGCTCAAAGTTAATAAAATAAAATATATACAAACTGAATAGCCTGTACATTCTGCTAAGCTGTACAAACCATGAGAGCTCTCTGCTCCTATGGTTTATGTTTCCACCAAGAACCCATAATAATGAAAGCACTGACCTAGCAATCAGTGTTTTGAGTGCAGGCCCTGAGATTGCTCAGCTGGGTATAGTTTCTTTCTCTAGAAGAGAGCATGTAATGCAATTAATCCAGCTAGTGGTACACTGTATGTTAGGAGGTAGATGCTCCTCCATATGAAGGAAACAGCTGGCGTGTGAGTATTTCCTTATTTCTGAGTACTTCACTGTCAAAGATGATGATGCTCTTTGACACAGGGAAGACAAAAAGTAAGGGAGGAGTTATTTAATATTATACAGCAGATCCAGATTTGTTGTTATTTAGGATTATAGCTAGAATAAAATACTCTGGGATTTACTTTAATCTCCACAAGGGGCTAGGTCTGTTTGGAAATGTCAGTGTTTATGCTATAGCTGATCTACTGGGGATGACTCAGACCCAGAGTTTTTCTCGTGGTGATTGTCCTCACATCACACTCACGAACTATTCAAAATGGGTTCTGATTTCCAGGTGTTTTGCTGGCTGCAGCTGAGCGATACGCTGGGAACGTAAAGGAGTTTTCTGCTACCTTGTGGCTTCTCCTCTCAGCTGGGAGGGCAGCCAGGAGAGCTGGAGGCAAGTGGCTGCCAGATTGCTATTTGTCGTCTTGCTCAGATGCACTGGGTCCCTCAAGGATTCCAGGAATGAACAGAACAGAATATCTCCACCACTTTCACACTACCAAAGAAGGAGGAGGAGAGTGGAACCAGTACTCTTTGTGAAGAGAAAATTATCAGAAGTCATTATTAACAGCTTGCCAAGTAAGAAATCAAAAAGTCACTTAAATTTTATCTATCATGCAGGAATAAAAGATGGCCATTACCCTGTAAGGATGTGACTACACAAGGACTCTGGAGAAATCCAGGTTAGGATTTGGAGTTTCTTGCTCCAGCATGTCTCCAGTAGACACAGCTTGCCAAGAGCTATTTTACCTTCTGTCTAGCTCACTGATATAGCCGAGTGGTCGCTGAACTGCATTGCACATGTTCTTGAGAAGACACTTTGACTGGAGTGTGCCTTCAGGTGTGAGACTGTGTGTAAGGGGTGCCTTTTCTGCAGCTGATGCTCATTAATCTTCTGTGGAATGAAAGGCAGGAAAAAGGCCCCATCCACAGGCATTAGGGAGCCATAGGGGCTGAAGGATTGCCCTCTGGAGCCTCCAGCATTGGAGACTGAGAATTGTGAAGACCCGTGTGGTTATGAGTGAAAGGTGTTGCTTCCCACAAGAGCCTGCGCCATGAGAAAAGCCTTTTCTAAGTACATTTGACAGGTCTGGAAAATGGGACTTGGCACAGCTGCTTCCAGTGCTGCAGCTTGTATGAGAGGTTCTACACGAAGATGGAAATGGAGGTAGATGAAAGGAGACTGCAAAGTGCACTGATGCACTTACACCCTGACACCTTCTCTTGAGCTCTCTCTTTGCTGCATGATGGTTTTGTGGGGGCACTGACAGCATTCGTCATGTGCTGGTGGAGATGCTGAACTGCACTGTTCTGCTGTGTGATAAAAGGCTATCTAACACTGTTTTCAAAAAGAAAATGTAGTCCATGTCTTTATGGAAAGCTTGTAAAATAAGTTGCCAGCACAGCTTGTACTTAATAGCAGTGAGAAACAAAATGTAGAACAATAATAATAAAAAAGTAAGTCTTAAGGCTGGTATCTTGGACAGGAAATTGAAAATGAAATATTTCCAGTTTGTTGGGTTATGCCTAAGTACAGTATGTCTTGCTAGGCTATGTCAGGCTCCATTCCTACTTCAAAGTTTACTTTGATCTTCCTTTATTTACATTAGCCTTTGCCACAGTATTCACAAAGAGTTTTCAATGACTGCTCTAAGTCATGTATCACGCTCTGCTAAGCCAAGTTTTAAGTCAGTACCGTGATGGTGCACACTATCTGGAATAACAATAATACCCCCAGCAGTATGAAATATTACCCTTATTCCTTTCACGCACGCACACGTCAGAATTTACACAACCTCAATGGTGGTTCCAGATAATTAGGGACAGTTTCTAACCAAAACTCCTAAAGTTCTGTAAAAATTGCCTTATAGACCCAAACCTTGTGCTCAATATGCCTTTTCACAGAGCGTGCTCCCTCAGAATGGTACATAATGGTATATAATGGTACATAATAGTACATTATGAGCAAACTCACAGATTGCTTTGCTCAAGAGAGGTACCTAAACAATTACACTAGGACAACCAGCCAAGTAAGGATCAAGCTAGATACCACGCACGGTGACAGAAAGTGACTCTATATCCCACCAACGTGTCAGGGAAGCACAAAACGTGCAGGTTTTTAACCTTTTTTGCTTAGGTCTAAGCAACCCATGTGTTTGAGGGCAGCAGAAAACCAAGCCCTAAACACAGAGTCTCTTTCGTACCTCTTGTCGCTCCCCTGCCCGATGGCCCTGGCCAGGACAGGCAGAGTGGTGGCTTGTTTAGTTGTTCCCGTGGAAATCACAAGACAATGTGACTTCTCCATATTTCTAAACATCCCGACGACAAGGCAGGAAGTTTCAAAGTATTAGCTCTTCATTATTTCGTTACTTAGAGCCAGGTCTATTTAGGAAGTATCACAATAATAACATCATAACAAGTGTCATGATAAATTAGGTAGCATTTTGCAATGTAAAATCCTAGATTTTTTCCCTCCCATTGACTTTGGCTAGGTAGTTGAAAGGGTGATGTAATGAAGACTAGTGAGACGATCAAAGCGTGGCTGTGAGTTTTCATTAAGGCTGCCTTAGAACCCTGTAGAGCAAGGGAATCCTAAACTAGCAGTGACAGACAGCGTGAGAGGACTATGAATGACTTCGAATGCAGATTGTATTCTGTAATTTACACTTGTCAGAAGGCTACAGTAACTATATCACTCACATAGGGTGTGGAGCATGAATATTCCACCACATTTTCCAGAAACCAGACAGTTGGTACAGAAGACATTATGTAAACACCAAGCTTCTTGCTTCCATTAAGAATCTGTTGCAATCCAAGTAATGTTCCAAACTTGAATGTGCTTAGAAAAACACAGAATTCTTCAGATGAAAAATGTTAGTTTTACTTATGTAGCAATCTAGCACATTTCCATCATCATTTAGAATAACGATAGGAAACCAAATAATGCACTCTGGCAGCCAAACTGAAGCGTAAAGGGAAGAAAGCTAACCTCACGCCCTGCAACACATGCATAGAAGAACGCCTAGGAAAATATACTCTTTTCCATAATGCCATTTTAAGAACAATTATATTCTTACCAGTACCTCTTTTTGAAATAAGTCTAATTCATACTTCATTTACATAATAATTTTTAAAAAACAAAAATGTCACATTAATTACTGCAAAATGACCAAGTACTAAATCAATAATGAGAAACTATGGCAAAATATTGGGATGATTGCATTTAAAATCAGATCCAGAATTACTATGTTGTGAACTACTGATTTTTCAGTTGATTGCATTGTTTAAAATGGAGTGTTGAACACCAAGTAATTTTCATTTGATATAATGTAGTGTGTGCAAATTGTGAAAGGAATGGACAGACAACTAGAAATACAGGAATTTAGCTGTGACATTGGACCCAGTCAATTTTTCTGTAATTCTCTTGAACTTTCTATGTCCTAATTTCTCTTTCAATCTGAGAAAATAATGTATTCTTATCTTAATAAAACAGTGAGATCACCATATACAATTTTACTCATAAAGGCAAACCATTCTACTTTTACATATAGAAAATTCTGTCAATATTTTCAGTGAATACTGGCAAGTGGATTTTAACCTTTCCTCTTTAACAACATTGCCAACACAGGCCTGGGAGTGATGCTGACTATAAACAAAAGTCACGCCCTTTCTGCTTTCATCATATGCCCAAGTGGATGGCATGCACTTTGGGGAAAAGACTCTATTACAGTGAAATGGCTAAAAATGAAGTAAGATGAGATATGACTACCATATTCCAAACCGGAGGTCAAAGGGGAGCTGGACACATTATTCTTGTTGCCACTGAAACCACTCATCTCTCTGTAAGTAAGGAAAATAAACAAGTGGAGAGATGCAGCTGATGCTGTATAGCCTGTGTCTACTATGTTGGTCTGGGTTGACTGGTTATAAAATCAGCAGAGCAGCTGGAAAAAGAGTCTGTAGGAGGTATTATCTGTGAGAAAGGAGACCACAAATCCTGCAGAGCACAGAGGCACCACAAATTAAAGATAGGATGTGCTCCTCAAGCTCAGATGGGAACATAAACACTTCTAGATTTCAGGATATTTGGATTCCAGATTTGGATGCTTCTCATTATAAAGCACAGGGCTTTTTGTTTTAGCATCCAAATCCAGGTCCATAAAGTTCATAAAAGCATGAATCAAATGCTTTTTATACTTAAAGGCCTTATCTGCTGTGGCTATTAATATTTGTAGATCCATTGATCTCACTGAGAATCTGTCCTAAAAGTTTTAATGCTCTTTTTCCTAGGTATTTATTTAGGAAATGTTAACATCATTATCAGTCATAGACTAGAAATGTCAGAAATGGTTTATTAAACCTCATAATAGTGAAAATTTCATTTTAAAGAGACATTAGTTGAAAAAATGTAGTGATCAGATCTCTGTGTTTGAGAGTGCATTATAACCCATAACAGGGAGGTAATATCTTTTCGGAGATTACTTTTTTTCTAGAGTTTTTATCAAATTGAATGAAATTATGCAGCTTCTGCTTGTATGAATTTTTCTCTTTCAAAACAAAAAGCATAAAAATTTCCATGAAAACTGAATTGTGCTGTCAGGTCACCATCTCAGGTTGCTGTGATCAGCCGGGGGTCTTGGAAAGCAGTATTAATCTGAGAGGCTTTTCCAGAGTAGGATCAAAGCTTTGCTGACCTGCCTTGAAATAATTTTGGGGATGTACAACTGTAAGGCAGCACCAATGATCTTCCAAGAACAGTACAAAACAGAAAAAACTGTTATTCAGTCTGGGTGAAATGCCAGTCCCATGCCATGAGCCAGCACAGATTCAGAGTAAACTTCAACTGGGGTGAGGTTTAGTTGGAGAAAATACAAAGCTAACAATTCTTAAGCAACAAACTGAAAATTTCAAGGACCTGTGTCAATGAAATGTCCAGCACCATCTTGTGGCATTATCATTAATTCAACCAGTTGGTCTTTTTACTGTGGTAACTACGTAACTCTTGTGTTTTTCTCCCCTAAGAGTGCTGATGAGAGATTTCTTGTTATAAAGCAAGAGTATGGCTACAAATCTGCTGACAAAAAGACAGAGCTTTGCACTAGCAGTATCAGAGATGTGCTCCTCAAGCTTGGATGGGAAGATAAACATTTCAACATTTGCCATTATTACTTGAAAAGTACTTAAAAGCTAAAATTAAGGAGTGTTTATAAAATGCTGTTAGACAGGAACCAGACCAGGTGACATTGCATGTAGCCAAAGCACGATGGGGCAAAGGGTGAGAATGCCTCTACCCAGTGGGGAATTTTGCAGCGCCTGTGTTCCAGGCTTCCTGATGAGGCTGTTATCTGAGTCCTGACTTCCCTTGCACTGACAGCATCCAGTAGGAGACTGGGAATCTATCAGTCCTTTAGCAATTGGCTGGGGAATAATTCTTCTTCTGATGGCCTGGCCAACATTCCTTTCTCTGTAAGATGGGATCGACTTTGTGCCAGCTATTACTGAAACAGAGCTGCTGCCACATTTGCTTACATAGCTGATGCATTACCAGTATCTCGTCATTGTTTGTAGAGCTCTATGCAAGATGTTCTGCATAAATGTGTATATGAAACCACACTGTGCTCTCAGCTAAGTTTATAAAATACACCCATACAGCTTCACAGCTCCAGCCCAGAGTTAAATGGGGCCAAAGATTAGGAAAAATTATTTACGGGAAGTTTTCAATATTCTGGACTGATGCTGCTTTGTCTTACTTTGTTCAAACAACAAAACCACCCAGATGAATTGCCTTGCTTTCTCCACATCTGTGTGTGAATTAATTTCTAGTGTGAGGTGCTTGGCTCACAGATGTGAAGACTAAAACACATTTTTATCCAATTCAGAGGAATCTCTGGAACCTTACCCTGTTATTGCTTGAAAGCTGAAGTTTCTCTGTCTCCTGTCCCAGCACTTCTCAGTGTGGATTTTACAAGCCTGTATTTATGAATAAGATTTTAGTTGACTCAGTCTTTGGCCTCTCCTGAGATTGATATTGCATTCCAACTTCAAACAGCACCTGGCAGGGCGGTTGTTTGTTTACTTTAATATGGTTTGTTGCAGCAGAAGTTGTATTATCATTACCAGATTAATTTCAGAGGTCACTGGATTCTCTGGCCTCCACCCACAACTAATGTACGCTGGTATAGCTCCACAGACATAATATCTCCTGAGGATCTGGCTACATTTCTTTGTAGTGTTCATAGCTATGCTGCAAATATTGCCAAAATGTAATGCACATGTGTGTAAGTATCCACGTATTTTTTAAAACCTTTGCTTTAAATTTTGAAGCTCATTCAAATCACTTTTATGAGCCCTTAAGTGGCAAAAACAAAAAAATAATTAAAAAAAAGACAAAAGGATGTAATACATTCTTCAATTCTGTAATTATTAGCTAAGCAGAAAGTCATGATCATGCCCTGGATGAAAATTATGATGTCCTTCTTATAACACATACCTGCTCACGTTAACCTCTGACAGCAGGGAGTGTCCTTGCAGCTGGTTGTAGCCTTGCAGCCAGTTGTTGCACTCTTTGGTGTGCCCTTCCTCAGGAATCAGGAACAGAATTTCAAAGGGGGCCTTACAGTCAGCACTTCAGACAGTACCTTTCTCCTGTCTGCATTCAGACTGCGTTCAGAGCCATGGAGGGTGCTGCACCAGACTGGAGACATAGAAGTCAGGGAACCTGCTTGTGAACTCATTGTGACTTGCTCATTCTCCAGTCATGGCACCAGTAGATACTGGATAGATGCCTAAAAAGACCCCCAAAGGGTTGAGAATTTAGATCTAGGGTAATGTTTAGTTTTGTAACAGCCCTTTCAAGCGGGTTCTTTCAACACAGGTTCTTGAGGTGTACCTCAGCAGTGTCAGTACCTGCAGGCTGGTGCAGCTACTTCTTTAAAAAAAAATTTGTGATGAAACCAATTGTTGACCAAAGGTAAATGTACACAGATATCTTTCGGACAAAACAAAATTAAAAGGTATTGAATCTCAGATGTACTTGATATTTAGTTTAGCTCTCAGTTTACTTGCTATTTAAGTGAGACAAGACTGCACTTTGTTGTAAAACTTCGGTCCCTAGCTCCTGTAACTCCTCCTTTGCATCTCACAATAAGTGAGGCGAAACAGAGCTCTGAAATAAGACACATGATTTGTGGTCAGTGGCCACTGCAAGGTATTTTAAGTCACTAAGCAAGTGGATAAGATTACTTTACCAGAAAAATTGAAATATAGTTTGGAATATATATTAACCAGATTGGTGCCAGGAAGGTTTCCCCATGCTTTTATAAAAAATTGCTTTACAAACAGATGTCTGCTCTCTAGCTGAAGGGATTAAAGAGTAAGTAGCAGATTTATCCTTCTAGCTGCAGCTTAATGAATCATTGCTAATATGTCAAACTTGACGCACACCAATGAGTTGACTTAATGTTTAAGTTGTTGGGTGGGTTGTTTAGTTTTGTTTTTTGTCAAATGGAATTTCAGTCTGTCAGGAATGAAGTAACCTGAACTACAGCAATGGAGTACCTTGATGTGCATGAAAAAATAAAGAAGAATTATCAAAATGCAGCATAGACAAAAGAAATTATCTGCTTTGGGCTAGGAGAGCAGACTGTGGCTTTACTAACTTATACAGGAAAACTAAATTAATTCACACCCAGAAAAAAATGCTAAAGCTATAAATTAATATGTAATAATGATAGATAACCTAAGTGAAGAAAAAAGTAATTGGTTGATTTGCAAAAATGTTAGGAAAAGATACAATATTCAGTAGTCAGTCATTGAAAGAAATGCTCTGAATGCTTTGAATATGTTTTTAAAGAGAGACTTTCTCTGCTCATTGCCCATCTGGAAACTTGATGAATGAAGACAGTTTTAATGCAGGATTACTTAAAATTATTTTTTTGTGTAAGGTGTTATTCAGCAGCTATGTTTGTCTTTTTAAATTAAAATAAAGACATGGCATCGGCTTTGACAACAAATTTCTGTAACGCAGCTTTGTATCTGTTATCTACCCAAGCCTGCAATTGTGCACTAAGGGAAGAAGATGTTTTCTTTGAAAACAGAAACACACCCTTTCTGTGGGGCTGTGGTGATGCTCTCGGCTCTTCCTGGGAGCAACACTTGTCCCAGGATACTTTAGAAAGAGGGAATTAAGCATAATTTTACAAGGAGCAGGCCTACATAACCTTACCACCACCCTTAAAAGAAAATGGATATGTTTGATTCCTGTGACATTGAAAGGATTAACAGCCAAGATTGAATCCAAACCCTCTATTAATCCACCAGGCGAACATAACATCAGTATGAGCGCTGGCAGCACACTCGAAGCATTATTCTGTCACTGCTCTCTGTGCCTTAAATCTTTTTCAATGTCAGTAACCATGGTGGGTGGCATGCCCACGCTTCTGCAGGACGTGTCTCCGAGGGATGGGGCAGCTCCTGCCTTTACCTGGCATGGCTGAGAGGGCTGCCCAGGGGAGGCTGCTGCCAGTTTCATTTCCTTGGCCTGGAAAAAAATATGTTTTAAAATGTTTTTTCTGCCTCTGTGTGTCCCTGGGCTTGGCAGATCTTTGTCTGCATGAGTAGATCCGCATGGACTCCTTCCCTGGGCCTGGGGGAGAGCTCGGGCTGGGAACCAGACAAGGGCGGCAGACCTGCAGCCAGGTCGTGCGTCACCCAGCACTTGGCAGCCCTCTGTCCCCACAGGCAGCTACCTACAAGCAGCTTGGTGTCCCCACTTCAGCCAGGAGTCACCCCTCCAGCCTGGTGCCAAGGGGCAGCTGGAGGCAGTCCAGTGGTTCCCACTGGCTTTCTCCCAGTGGGACCATCTCCACTGGGGCAAGGTGTGTCATCGTTGCTTGACAATATCTCGTGGAATTTTGGTGCTGACATACATGTTCTCATGTAGGACTTTGCTGATGGTGGAGTATTCGTGTGGAAATTTTCAAGTGGAAATTTGTTGATGGGGAAATGATGTTGTGGCATTTTTCTTGTAGGAGTTTATTGACAGTGGAGTGTTTTTGTGGGAGTTTTCAGGTGGGAATTTGTTGATGGTGGAGCATTACCATAGAAGAACTGCTGGATTTATTTTGAGGTGCAATGTGAAGAGGACAACAGTGGTTTAGTGCAAGTTCATGGAAATAGGACTCTCATAAGAGACTGGTAGGTGCAGCACAGGGCACAGCTGAGGGTGCCTGTGCAGTGCAGTGGGACTGGCGTGGAGAGCTAATGTATGTGCTTTTCCAAAAGTGAAGAGAGTTGAGATATAGCTGGTGACTTCAGCCCCTTCTGCCTGGGCTGAGGAAGGCCAGGTGGAGCTGACGTGTTTCCCCAGCAACCACTGCACCACTGTAACTCTGAACTTCCACAAATCCGAGAGAAAACATAAGGTTTGTGGAAAAATCTGTCCCTAAGCTATCTCATCTATTAAACAGGCAATGAACTTTCCTCTGCACAGAGCAGAACTGGATAGAGGTGGCAGTGTTTAACTTTATTTCAAGACAGAATTTCAAGGGATATTGAAGTTTATTTCAAGAGAGGCCACTGCAAATTATCAAAGAAGATCACTTCTTAGAGTGCAATTATAATATAATTAAATAAAACTCAGAAAGACTCTGGACTTTAATTAAAGAAGAGGAAAGGCAACACAGCTCTCAGCTTTGTAGTGAAAATGAAATAAAACCTGCCTTTCATGATGTAAGAGAGCACTTTACTGTAATGCCTTGCCTACTAATTTACTTTGTGTAATAGCCTAATACCTAAATCAAGAAGAAATCAAATAAGGCTGGTGGGTTTTGGTATTAAACCTAAATTACACCCACCTGAGATAAAGGTGGGGGCTTGAAACTGGGAGTAGAGAATGTTACAGTCAATAAGGGTGTCTTCTTTGGAAAAGGTGGGTTGTGCTTTTGGGAGTGATGGGGGTGTGGTTTTGGTAATAAAAGACCAACAGTCAAGGCTTGCCTCTTATTTGGGAGAGGAGGGCAGTGCAGTTCTGGAAGTGTAAGAGGGAAGGAGGACAAGGGCTCTCTTTGAGAGAGGTGGGGTTTGTAGCTTAAAACAAGTGCAGGTGGAGTGAAAATTAATTTTTAGCATAGAGACATGTTTCCAAAGCCATGCTGAGCCAACTGCCCAGGCTCCCTCTGCACTGTCACCTGATGTGGCACCAGGACAGTGTAAAAGAGTTAGTGAGAGTTTGCCTCATGATGAGAAATGTATATATGCCAGTTCGGGGGGGAAAAAAAAAAAAGTCATGCTAGGGCATTTGGGAGCAGTTTGAGCAGGGATTTCCTCCCACGTGGCAGAAAGAGAAACAGTAAAACAGAGCTCTAAAGCTAAAGGGATTGCACAGCTGCATTCCAGGCTGGGGCTGGAGTGCCTGTTGGTAACAGGCTGGCAGTTAAAAGTGCTGGGGGCTCTAGAAAACTGACAGGTTTGCAGTCTTTGCAGGTAGCTGGGGTACTGGTTACATGAGTGCCTGAAGAAGATGCAGGATATTGCTACACTATTTAGATCAAATAAAAAACCCAAATTGTAAGACTATTGCTGTCAGTTCAAAAGACAGATATACTGGACTCCAAAGGAAGACACTGAACTCGAAGTACTAGTGCAGGTCTGCTTCCCTGCTTGGCCAGGGTATCTCTGGTTTCCCTAAGTTAGTCTATTTTCACCAGTTTTCTTTTTCCCCCTTTTGTTCAGCCATCAAAAGACATACAGAAAGGAAATATCCTCTGTGGGAGCTGGAAGGGGGGGAAGCTCCTATCTCCCTGGGAAGGGGAGTAAGTAAAGCTGTGTGAACTTAGTACACCTGTCTTGATTCTTTTAATCTTCCCCCAGCAAAAATAAAAGCCCAACCTGCCATCTATAAAGATCATAAGTAAAATTGTCCTTGATTTCTGGGGGATTATGGGGTAACACCTGGAACAGCCTTGTACAGAATGTGAAAGATCATTGCTGGCTCTGTTCCTTTTGTCATTCCAGATGAAAAGTGGTTTTCAGCCTTTGCTTGCAGAAGTTCAGCCTATTCTCCCCAGGCTGAGGGAACAGGCTTCATCTACTGGTTTCTGTTTGTAGGCTTTTGTTCTGCTGGTGGTCTGCAAAACTCACCATCTCTCATTTTAATCTGGTATAATGACTTGGCATTTAAGTCACATTCCCGCAGAAACACAGCCACAGAAAGCTCTCTGTGACAGGCCAGTGTTAGCAACAAAATGCAAACAGGTTCATTCCCCTTGCTGTGAACTGTGGTCAACTAGGACAAAGCAGTTAAAAAATGAAACAGAAGTCTCCTATAACTAATTATTTCCAGCTACAGCCTGCTCCTAGGGTAACGTTGGAGGAAGTTAAAGTTAATTAGTGGGTATTTTGGCTGTCTGCTCAAGTTATGTTTCTACATTCAGCTAGATCAGAGTATCCAAACAATAAAAATATCTTCTAAAAGTCATGATGGCTGCTCTTTTATCCTCACTGCAGCCATTTTTCAGAAATTACTTGAGCAAATTTTGTAGCCAGAGGTGTAGGTGGACACCTCAGAAGAGAGCAGCCTCAGGCCAGGACCCACTGCTGCTCCCAAAACAATGTACTCCCACACACCCCAGGAGCAGTTGCATGTTCCAGGCTTTCATTCTCTGCTTTCTCTGATGCACAACCAAGCCAAATACAGCTCACAGAAAGCTTTGCCAGGGAAAGAATCCTCCCTGCGTCTGCTGCAGCCCCCCAACACTTACCGCAGCAGGCGTGTAGCAGCTTAGATCTCATGCAGAAAGGAGTTCACTGGAGAAAGCTCCTGAATCCATCCCAGGAGCCCTGGCTGAACTAGGTCAGTATCAGGAGACCTTATTTAGGATATCTGCTGCCCTCTAACAGCAATACATAGGAATCACATTGTTTTTTATTAATAAACTAGAAAACACAGGGCCAGATCCTGCTCTGAGCTGCAGACTTTTCTGTCTCCTGTAACTCCAGAAGTGCGGGCTTCTTCTGTTTCCCTGTAACTTTAGAAGACAAGCTGCATGCTGCTTTTGCCCATCAGCCATCACTCATTTGATTTTAACCAGCCATCAGAAATGTAAAGGGACTATCAGTACAGTATATGCCTACTCTGGAGTCTCCCCTCCAACACCATCACATTTTGAAACCAAACCAACCCAACCCTTCTAGAGAAGAAAGGGTCTTTTGGGTTGATATTTTTTTATTCCCTCCCTCAGTAGCTCTTCTTCCTGCACTTGTGCAGAGTCTGATTGCTACCAAGTGTATCACAGCTGCAGCTGCATTGACCAGAAAAACCCTTCCAAACATTTCAAAGCCACACTATCTTCCCGAACCTCTGAAAAAAACATAAAGGCTAAGGTATTGATGTCCATGCTGCCAGAACTCAGGATATCTTCTCCCTAGAACCACATGGCTGATGCATGAAAAGTATTACTGCCATTTCTGAGATGAGATTATGACAAGGTGGTTGTGTTAGCTACTCAGTTTGCTTCCACTTCATGAATGTAATACTCTGATAGACTCTTGAAAAGACAACAGCATAAATAAAAACCCAGGAAATAATACAACTTTCTTCCTTAAACCTACACAAGTACAGTTGCATAAAAAGAGGGTTAGCATTTTTTTATTATTTTAAATTAGTATAATAGGTACATCTAGACAGGATCATCTTGAAACGTTTGTATAAAATGCCAGTTTACAGAGTAATTTATGTTAGTACTGCAATCACATTCTCTTTCTGCATGATAAACACACTGTTGTGTGCAAACAGTTTGAAAGGGTGAAGAGAATTTATTTTTCATGCTGCGTAGGTCTTCAAATCTGAAGGAGGGGCCTAGCTAAAATAATGAAGCTGAATAAAACTGTCATTCAGTATTTTGGTTCCAGTTATAGAAACTAAGCAGCTAATGCTAATGGGATCAACTGTTAGCCCACTGGCACACTTGGTGCTTGTGACACTGGCCAATCTAATGAGCCCATGGCACTATGGAGTTAAATAAATTACATAGAGCTTAAAGCTAGCAGCTGGTCTGTCTCCCTTCTCTATCTAGAGTCAGGAGGCACAAATCATGCAATTTTCATAGTTATAGCTGAGACCTGGGCTCCAAACCGTGTAATCCAGCTCAGCAATACACAGCGACTTGCTTTGTGCATGCAGCACATCATCTCAGAGGCATTTCTGGATATTCTCTTTCCTTATGTCTCCAAATGAGAGACTGACTTTAATCTCTCTACTTCTCTGGAGTTACATATAGAAATAAGCAAAGTTAGTAAAATCCTGCTGAATTGAACAGATGACAACAGGGTGTAAAATGGTCAAATCTTAACAGACACTAATTCTCCAGGATCATATAAACAGATTGGTTAGCTACTGATGCTCTTAATTGGGGATTTAAAAGATAAATTACTATTCACATAGCATTTGAGAAAACACCTTCACAGATCTTTAAGGACACCTTAAGAAATTGCATTCTGATTTTGATGTGATTTGTTACCTTGGTTAGGTGGGAAGATGAGAGAGAAACCACTTCAATAGAAATGTTATGTCTACAGCCTTAATTCAATTTGCAAGTCCAATCACACCGAACACATCCACACTATTTAAAATAATAAGTAGTGCCAATCCCATCTCTGCTTTGGTCAGAAATAACCACTGCCACGGATTAAAGAGTCAAGAGGACTAGAAAAACTTTTTCCTTTCTAAAATATCCATGAGAGTCTCTTTGGGTGCTGACTGTAGATTTGTAACCTTCTGTGCATGTGTGGATAACACCCTTGCTACGTGAATAACTGTTAGGAAGAAAGATTGTTCTGAGGGTGATAAATGAAATTCAGTTATTTGTCTCCTGCTGATGGGGTGCTTCCTCCATAGGAAAAAAGGCAGTAGTTTAGAGACCAATGCAGGCACATAAAGCATACAACATTGTGTATCTGTGTGCATCTCTAAAATATACTTCCCTTAGTTTACTTATAATCCTCTCTCTTGCTTTTTCTTTCATGCTTCTGAATGGGTAAAATAATAAAATTAATGTGCTAAGGAAATAATAGTATTTTGCAAGCTCAAGTTTTGCAGAAACTCTTCAGACACTACCACTAGCCTGCTCTCAGCTGAAAAGGGCTGCACAACAAATTTCGTGGTTCTCAAAAAAATCACTACAGAGCAACCGCTGAGACTCAGTGTGCTCTTCTGTTCTTAAACTGTGGATAAAAACCAAACATCATGCCTGACTGTAAAGCTTACTTTGGCACAGATGAGGTTGAGATTTCTCTCTATGTATAGGAAAACATGTCTATTGATTGTTGACTACATATATTTGTTTCAGAAAAATCTCAAAACCACACTATATAAATGTATCTGTTCAGGATCTTCTTTTTACTCAGTCTCAGCCTGCTTACAGGTATGTAGAGAGGAATCGACTATCACCCGCATTTTCATTTACTGTTCAGTTTATGTCATCATCTAAGCTACTGCAGAAAATAACTAGATTCAGATCTTACAGATCTTTAACTAAAATCACCTTTTAAGCTGACAGTTGATAGACAGGGAATCCCGTTTTTATCAAGACCCTAGAAAACTGCCTGAAATGGGATAAAAGAAGAATTATTTTCATGCAGAGACATAGGATAATTTCTTATTACTTTTATTGCCCTTCAGGAAATATGGAAGTAGATGCAAAGAAATGAAGGGTCTCACCTAAGCTGTGATAAATCAATTGCCATCAGAAACAAAACCTGCCCTGTCACTCAAAAGTCTTGTCTGGACACATACATTAAGTGTAAAGGCAAGACAAACAGTATTTGAAACTAGGGACATCAGAAACATGTACAGGCAGTGCAGATGCCACTGCCCCACTTTTGCAGTATCCCAAAATCCCTAGGAAATGATCCAGGAATGCTTTCCCCTGCCCTGGAAGGCTTCTGTAGAAAAAATATGTGTCAATGAGCTCAAATACCCAAAAGAATCCACACCTCAAAATAAGAAATGTTCTTTTGCTCCAGGGAATTACAGTGATACCTGGAACCAACATGATGTGGATGAATGTAGCTTGATCTATTCTATAACAAGAGTTGTGCACGCAAACTTCAGGGAAGCATTTTCCCAGCTTCTTATGAATGCCTAGATGGAGAATGATGTTCTTTTCTTCTCCGATGACAATCACAGACAGGTGACCTATGATAGCAGGACTTTTTTTTTTATTAACCACTCTCTATTATTCAGTATTTTTACTTCCCTATCAAAAGGAAAGAAAGGTGTGTGTGTGGGGGGGGAAATACAATGAAAATTGAACAAAAATCCTATGTAAATTAAGTAACCAGTCGCAGATCAGAAACACATTGAAGGGAAGTTTGAGAACAGGCTGTAGATTGAAAATTATTCGTTCAAACAATTCCACAAGTATTCAGAAATAAGTCCAGGTTTGCAAAGAGTTTGCAAACCAAACAACTCAATAAAAAGTTCACTGGATAAGATATTTGCACTGAATGCTCTGACTACTGGAAGGTATCTGGTTAGATCCACGACACAGAGAAAATTTCTCAGCCCTTCAGCCAGATTTATCAACCCTAAATCCCCCAGATGGCAGTCTGAACTCATCCTCCAAGATGGTAAATTTGCTTTGCTGACATTCAGATTTTTTCTCATTAAGGATCACGAAGAGTTGGCATCCTTTCTTCCCTACGTTTGTATCTCTCCCTGATATTTCTCTCAGATCTGTGACATCAAACTCTCACTGTAACGAATAAAGATATTGAAAAGATTAACTTCAAATACAGAGTATTTTTTTGCTTGATTGACGGCATGTTAGCAAAGTAGGAATGATACAGCGTCCATGGATGTGTCAGGTGCATTCTTAACAATACCAAAACCAAAAGAGAGGTGCCTAAAGTTTAAACACCTCTCTAGAGAGTTCTAGCTTACATGCTGAAAACCCAGATATGTAATACTCTACTGAGACAGCCAGTTATTCAAAAAGATGTACTTCAGAGATACAAGTTATGTAAGAAATCCATCTTACTGGACTCGTGCCACTGAACAAGCCTATGAAATTTAACTATCTTGCTTTATGTAAAACTCAAAGTAGTATCTGAAAGTTGCCTGAAGATATATTTGTGAACTAAGTTCTCTTAAAATCTATTGCTGGCATTTAGAGTAGGACAGAAATGGAACGAATGACTGTCTGATATCCACTGAAAGCAAACCTGCATTACTAAAAAGCAATCACCTTAACTGTTTCTCTCTGTTTTTGTTTTCAACATTCTGAACACCAGAAAACTGTGTTAAGCTTGTTCAGATTCACTCACAAATCTATTGTAACAAATAATTCTTGGCCTGTATGTTTTCCAGTCTAAATATTCAATATTTGAATTCTCATTTGTATTGATTTGTCATGACTAGACCAAAAATTCAGTGGGGTACACATATGCTCCATGGCTGGGGGAGTGTAAGTGGTAGAATCACAGTTGTAGTCCAGGGTTTTTTGGCAATGTTCTTCAATATTTGCGTACTTTTTTTCTAGGACTATTTCAGCCTGTGAAATTATTTGCTGAAATATTAATGAAAAGTGAACATAAATGAGAATAAGTACTATTGCAGTGAATTAATGACAAAACATGAATATGCTCAGAAAAACCTGCACATTTTTTGCTTGGCCTTTGGGTCTCTAGAAGAATAATGTAAGATGTTGCGCACAACGTGCTTTTTCACGGAACACTACAATCTGGATTCTGAGGTTTGGGAACTCAGGTGATACAAAAGAATGAGATTTGGCCAGGCTTAGTTAACATAGAATGTTCTTATTGGAAGAAAAATTCTTTATGGGCTATGCACAAATGAAGTAGTGACATTTGTAGGGTTATGAAAAAAATATGGTGAGTCCCCAGTCACTGTGCAGTCACCCAAGACTGCTGTGCTTGCCATGAAGAACACCCAATTTTTTATTTATTTCTTCCACTTGGGCCACATATATCATTCCCTCCTTGCTTTCAAAACTCCCCTTTCTGCTTGAACACCTTTTGTTCTCTAGCACAAACCACAGCTGCTTGCTTTTTTTTTCTCGCTCCTGCCTGCTCTTCAGCTGTATCTTGTCTTCAGCAGAACTAATTTAGTTAATTCTCCGTTTGAAAACCAGGCTGTGGTGCCTGGTCCACAGTTGCTTAGCAACAGTTACCCTTCCCAGGCAGGGATAACAGGCAGGCAGGCAGGCAGGCAGGGATGCCAGTCATGCCAGTCTGAGCCTGGCCCAGGGAGGTGAGAAAAGAAGGAGCAAGACAGATTGCTCCCCCCCCGGCCCCCCCCCCCCTCCGGCTTTGACATGACACATTGTAGTGCTACACGCTGGCAGATGTTTCAGAGGGACAGGGATTGCCTTCATTGCCAGAACTGGTTTTTCAAACAAAAAATACTGGCTCAGTGCAGGACACAAATCAAGTCTGCACGACAGAATATGTTTTGGATGCATATATATAGATCTAAAATATTCTGTTATGAAGCATTAGGCATGGATTACAATAAATCAAATCCCAATGCTTACAACTTCACAGAAGCCCAAAGTGTACCAAGGAGGAATGTGGGCAATGTTACTACACAGAAATTAGGGGACTAGGTGTTGCAGTCTCCAATGAGGAGGCCTGGCATTTCCAAGATGGATATGCAGGATTTATGGTACAGATCTCTTCCATCCCAAGATTGCCTTCCAAAAATGCAGAGGAAACAGTGGGAAGAAAACTTTGGGGGTTTTCACCATCCTCTATAGTGTAAGAATATACCTTGGGTCTCTGTTAAAACAGTGTTTCAACTACACCTTTATATGAAACTCAAGAAAGACAAAAGACTCTGAGTAGGCAGCATCAATTACAAACATTCAATGATGAAAAAAGATCTAAATTATCTTAAAAATCTTATTACTTGAAAAATAAAAATCTTGAATATTAATTTAGGATTCAGGTTATCTAGAATTCGGGTGAAAATATTATTTTCATTGAAGGCCAGCACAGGAAATTTATCTTTCCAGAAAGGTTTGTGAATAAAATCTCAAGAGTACTCAAGTCAAGACACTAGTCTTCATGCCTTCCACACTACGTCAAGTTACAAAGGATGAATTTGGAGCAAGTGTTTTCCCTCCACAAACTCAGGTTTTGAATATATTTTTCTACATGCAAGAAATGCAATATATAGGAAAAGAGAAATATCAACTGCATCTTTCCATTCTCTGTTCTTCAAATAGAACCTTTACTAAACTTCAGAAACTGTCTGTAACAGGAGTAATGAATCTTCATGCTTCTAGCCTTGCCCCAGTGCTGTCTCATGCCTGTGTGGGAGCTTGGAACAAAGAATTTAATGCCTCATCCACTGCATAGATAGAAAGGTCTGTTACAGATATGCCAAGACAGATAATCTTGTGACATACAGCTCTTTTTATATATCTATATTTTTAGATATTTATATTTTATACATATTTACATAAACCTGAATCTAGAAATGTATATAAAGAGATAAATATACAAATTGATGTTCAGAGGTGACAAACTACCGTACGTTATATTGAAGCTTTGGGAATCACAGATGTTTGGCATCACTTACTCAGGCATCTCGGGATGCAGTTCTGTGCTTGGCTGTGGTTAGACAGTGGAGCAAGGCTTGGTACAAGCACAAATGTTTGACTGAGATTCTCTGTATTCTCTCTGTCCTCTGCACTGTACTGAATGCTGATTAATTCTTGCTCCCTCCCCATGAGTGATAACTGCGTTACTTGGAATCCACTTATGCATGTATTTGATAAGGTGATTGTATGCAGTTGCCATTATGATATCGATGTGTCTGCTGTCACTATTAATAAATTGGTGGTTTCATTTTCACTTATTATTAAAGACCAAACAGAGGACTCTGCATATGACAGTATAATCACATTCATTTATGCTAACTAGCATGAAAGAACCACAGGTGGAGATCATCACTGATGATGAAGAAAGCAGCGTTTTAATTGCAACACTCAGCAGATCTGTGGATTGACCCTGAGCAAATCACTTATCTTTCATTACCTTAATTTCCCCAAAGGAAAATCCCCACGCATTTCTGTAAACTGTATTAAGGTCTCTAAATGACAGGACCTATGTAAATGCAAAGTACTGTTCTTACTGAAAATATACTGTTAATTTTTCATATTAAACATTCATCTGAATGGCTTCAAGAACTTTGCTTAATATCAATGACAAAGATTTTTTAAAGCCTCACATATAATTATAATGAATATTTAAAAATCAGTAACTATTGAAGAAGGTACAACAAACACACAACGGGTAATTCAGTAGCTGAAATTGTAATGTGGGTTCATCACAGCTCAACCCTGTCTTGAAATATTAACTCATTTGCTGAATTATTCATTGCCTTATTTTATGCATTAATTGGTATCTTGGCAGTTTAGTAACTTGACTTCTTTGTGTACAGCAAACCAAGCAGAGATATGACAATGTCCTACACTGTTCACTAGTCTCTAAATAAGGAAATTTTCATAATGTGATAAAAGCGTCACTAAAGAATGACAAACCAGGTTGTTAATTCAATTTCTTGCAACTTGACATTACGAGTGACTGTGCATCTTACAGATCTAAAATATCATTCAATATTTTTTCCCCACAGGCTTTACATGTTTAATTAGAGGATCTTCAAAGCCATTCCTCAATACCAGTTGCTTTCAACCTTTTCCACACCATGACCTTATTTTCGAAGCACCTCCTTCCCATTGGTACACAGCATATAATTTTACCCCCATTCAGAAAAACAGGATTCAACAACTCTGTATTGAATAGGCATGGGATTATTCATCTGCTTAAATGAAAGTCTAATTTGTCTATTGCCTGAGGAGTCACAGATTTTTAAACAAAATGTCCCTGCTGCTGCTAAGGGCAAAACTGGTATTGGGTCCCAATTACTGCAACCAATAGAACAGCTGAAGACATTAGAAAGTTGTCACGGTAAGTTAAAGCCAGTTTATTTGAAAATCTGACAAGATTTTTCTAGGGTTTATATAAGCCTGTTACAGTCTGTGCCTTCAGGACAGTCCAAATGGATTCCAGTTTGGAATGAAACTTCTCTTAGTAAAAATGTGTTTGGTCTTAGAAGGTGTTTAAAGATCACCCAAAAAACCTGGACCACAAACCAAACTTCCAGAATGACTTGGACTACTTTCAATCATTTCTGCTTTTAACTACTAAAGACACATACACATTGTTATCTACCAAACAAAAGACATCTGTGTTAAAACAAACAATTAGATTCTATATTTTTTAAAAAGCCTGGTAAAGTAGGATCCATTAAAAAAACTGTAAAGTCCTGTGGGCAGGGGAATGTCTATTTCGTTGGGACCCAGAAAACATCCCCTCATGTTCTCACACATGCTTTTTTTCTCTTTGCCCTAGGGTGAGGTTTTTGAAGTTGTGGATCAGCTGTCAACACTATACTGATGTCACCCCATGGCAAATCTCACTTGTCATAATCACAGCCACTACCCTCAGTGTTCAGAGAAAGAATAGAAACCAGCTGGCATTAAATCTGAATGAAAGCTTTCTCTTCGCAAGAGCAATTAAGATTGAAAAAAACCCTGTCCTCACTACCTGTTAAAGGTGTTCCCTATTCATTGAAGAAACACAGGCATTTAGAGCCGCATAGTTCAACATTAGGCCTGGATGATGTCATTGTAACAGCATCTCACAGCACCTTCCTTTCGACCCAGGCTGTCTGGGAAGCTGTCTTGTTTTCCCTGCCAAGTACGCAGTCATTGTAATCAGTGCCACTCTCACATGCCAATCACTGCCACTGACTGCATAATGAGCTGGCCCTGAAAAGACAACACAGGACTTCAAACTCTCCTGTGTGTTTCTCTTCCTCTTGAAGGAACTTTTCTGTTGTTGCAAGGAAGGACTTCCCAGGGGGAGATGATAATTCGATTTTTTCTGCAATGTAAGCAGGGCTCAGTGAGCTGCCTGCTTTGCCCTTTTCTGTAAACGGCCCCTAAAGCCCAAAGGATGCCCCTCTGGTGGTGATCAAGATTTAGAATCTATTTTCTTTTCATGACCTCTGTGAAGTGTATGAGAAGTGCTATCACTTTTTGAACCAGTGATACTGCCTTGGCCATATAAAGCTGGAGTACAGTTTTTGTGGTATCCACTGGCTGCGAACATAGCAGTCTACTGATGTTCCATTTCCCATGTATCTTTCTTTTGGAAAGTTCTCTCTTCCATCTTTGAATGGGTTTGGTAGCTGTGCTGTTGCTCCATATGTATCCACAATACCCAGTAACAATGTTTCTGTGTCATTTTCTAGTTTAACCAGATGTAATCTTACATTCTCACGTTCTAGCTTGTGAGTGGAAGCTGTGAAATTTCCCTGTTCTTTGTTAGATAAACCTATACTCGTGCAACTTTTACACTCCTGGTTTTCTACCATCTCTTTTAGATGTGTATTTTTAGATTTGATACCTTTGTAGTGGAAATCCAACAACTCTTGTTTTGCTAACTCCACTTTTAACTGTCTTTCCACAAGACCTGGCGGCTCTTCTTCCTCCTGGGTTTACCAAGACCGGGTATCCACAGCCGCTCCCTTCTGCTGGTGCCCGGGCCGTGAGCACAGCCAGCCCCGAGAGCCGCAGGCGCATGGCAGCTTGTCCCCCAGCGGCCCCACCCAGCAGCAGGCTCAGGGGCCTGCAGAAATGCGCCCGCGTAGGCCGCTATTCCCCTCAGGAACCGCGGCGGGGAAGCAGCGGCCACCACCGCCGACACTGCCGCTGGGCCTCTTGATTTTTTTTTCCCCCAAGCGGCCACGTCGCCCGGCGGTTGAGAAGGGCGACCCAGCCCCCACCGCCCACACCCCGGGACTCCCCCGGCGCCTCAGCGGCCAGGCCGCGACTGCCGCCCTCACAGACACGACCAGCGGCTGCCAGCGCCACGTGATGGCTGCCGGCGTCACGTGACGACTCCCACGGCACGCGGAAGTGTGTGTGGGGGTGCCTCTCCGCGCCGCGCATGCGCTCTGCGCAGGGCCGCGCGGCGCCGGGTGTGAGGGAAGTCGGACCCCGTTTCCGGGTTGGGTGGCGGCGGTGGTGGCAGTGGTACCATGTCGTGCGCCCTGGTTCCTTTCGGCCACTTCCAGGACCTGGAGGCGGCTCGCGACTTTCTGTGCCCGCACCGCCGTCAGGGCAGCGCCGCGGCCGGCAAGGAGAGCGGTGAGTCCGCCCAGCGGGGCGGGGGAGATGGGGGCCCGCTTCGGCTCGGCTCGGCCCGGCCCGGCAGGGTGGTGGTAGCGGGGCAGTTCCTCGGGGCTCCGTGCGGTGGGAGGGCCCGGTGGGCGCCGGGTGCCCCTGGTCGGTGGGCACTGGCGGGCCTGGGCTCGCCCGTCCCCCCTCTCCGGCCGTCCCTGTCCGCTTCAGGGTGTGCCAGGGGCGTGTAGGGGGTAAGCGCGGGTAGCTGGGTGCTCGGCTTCGTGACTGTGATGAAGGGCTGTTAGGGGGGATGTTCTGCTACCCAGTGTTGTGCCTTCACTTACAAGTTCTGATTTTCCTGCTGTCCGGGAGTTGCAGGCGTTCAGCTGTTCTCAGGTGTCGGTCCTTAGCCTGTAGCGTGCAGCTCTTTGGCCACAGACCCTCTGTGCCCCAGGGCTTGGAGAGGAAAGTTTGTAATTTTTTTGCTAACAGCGTGCAGTTGTCTGAAGATGTTCTAATAAAGTTAACAAATGTCATGCATACATGGGTATAATAAGGGCTGTCTAATATTGCAAAATGCACTTAAAGTATATTGAAGATTGAGTTTGGCAGCTTAAATTAAAAGCAAATAAGCCTTAGAGTGCCTACAGTCCAAAACTGTGGACCAGCTTTTTGTTGTGTGAGGCAAATCCCAGTGAGAGCTAGCTTGTCTGGCACAGAAGCAGTATTCTCAACAGAGAAGAAGGACCAACAGATCCGTGCCCAGGATGGACAGTACAGGGAAATGGCACCCTGACCTGTATGTTTGTGCCATAGTGTGTTAAATAATACTTGTCTGGTGTTTTGTCTTTGTGGCAAAAGCATGGAAGGAAGGTGTTTGAAGAGGTTAATGAGGATGCTTGTAAAGTCTTCTCAACTGAAAACAGAGCTATGAGAGAAAGCAGCAAGGTGCTTATTTAAAAAGCTCCGAAGGTCTGTGGGGGAATTAACAGAGAGGGAGATTGTAGGACGGCTTGTGGAGATTGTAGGACGGCTTGTGTTGGAAGGGGCCTTTAAAATCCATCTAGTTCAACCCGCCCTGGCATGGGCAGGGACATCTTTCACTGGATCAGGTTGCTCAAAGCCTGTCCAATGTGACCTTGAACACTTGCAATGATGGGACATCCATAAGTTCCACTGTTCCAGTGTCTCACCACCTTCATTGTAAAAAAAAAAAAAAAATCCTTCCTTATACCCAGTCTAAATCTGCCCTCTTTCAATTTAAACCTTTTGTCCCTTGTCCTGTCATTACAGGTCCTGGTAAAAAGATGACAACAATGGTAAAGAAGTTTTAAAAGTACACTATATGTTCAGCTAGTTAACTTTACCACTAAAACTTCTGTATGCATGTTGTTATATTTTATTATTGCTTTCTTTTTGTGTTCAAGATTGAGTTTAATTTACTGTGTATTTGAAATGCACTTGGAAGAAAGTAGTTCTAGAAGGATTTTGTGCAGACAGTCTTCATTGTTCAAAACTTGTGGCAGGAAAGAGCTATGTGCTGCTACTTGTGCTTGTTGTTTGTCTCTAATAATGCTCTGAAAAATGCATACAGATTCCATATGGCTCTTCTTTTGGTATCATACATATCTAAAGTAGGGATTCTGGAACCAGCAGGGTCCTGTTAGTGCCTCTTGAATACTGAATAACAAAGCAAAAGTTTGTATTGTGTTTGTGTTTCTAAGTATGTGCTAGAAGAACTTAAAATATTTCTTTTGGATTTCGTGGTACATGTGAGAGAAGCTTGTGTAAAATAACTTTGGGATACTTTTGTTGGTATCCATTTACCAAATAGCATCTGTAAAGAGAGAAAACATTTGTTATGTTTTAAAACCGCAGTAGTGATAGAACATGCATCATCTTCTTTGCTTCTAAAATGTGCTGTTCTTCCATTTGAATGAGTTGGCTGGACTATTTTTATATTTGCTGATTCGGTCATCAAGATAGAGTGTCAGAATTGAGTATTTTTCAAAATACTGCTCATTTAGACTTTTAAAAATCTTTTGGATTTGTGTCTGTAATTTTTTGTTGCCACAGCTCTTTTCATGGCTCAGGATAAATGAGCATACACGTAGGCAAGTGAGAGTCTCCAAAGTGAGTTTTATGTAAGATTATAAATTAGTCATTTTCAGGCAGAAATCCTTAGTGTGTTGGTCTTTGACAGCGAGGAACACTGTTACAACTTGCAGAGGTATCTTAAGTTAGAAATAAGTAAATTGTGGAGGTGTCCTGTTAGAAAAAAACAGGTTTGGCTGCATGAAACAGGAGATTCCTTCCCCTTAGGCTTGTTCCTCCAAGTCTGCATTGCTGTTACTTTGTGGCCTCACGAACTGAATAGGTAAGCTGCAGGATTGTTTTGAAACTAAGGCTGAGATGAGATGGTACAGATGCTGCAGTTACTACTCGTCTCTTGGTCTTACACCCATAATTATTGCTCTGATTGGAAATACTTAATTCGGTTTTTCATTCTCTCTTCGTTTATTTTTTTTGCCTACATGCTAACCTATTAGTTTTTCTTCATAAGCAACTGACTTGTTGCATGGCAGTCCAAAATTACTCCTTTTTCTTATTGTAGTATACCTTGACTTCTACATTGTTCACATGGAAGAAGTCTTTGCTGTAAATAAAGTATAAGTAAGGAAGTGTGAGAACACAAAACAAACCTCTGCTTCTAATGTTGTGCACCAATGGAAGAAAAAAAACTTAGTCCAAGCAATTTTTGTTTGTTTCATTTTTTTAAAGTGCATATTGCACTTTTATGTCACAAATTGATTACTTTTTTTTTATGTCATAACTTAATGTTTTAGGTGCTTAGTAGAATTTTTGAAAGCTCCTGTCAGATTTTGGATAACAAATGTTTTTGAAAGGGTGCCTCCAGGATCTTCAGTGTGTGGGTTTTAGGATTTTTGTGAGAAGCTGTAGGTCTTCTCTTTTTTGGTTTCTTAGTTGTAGATCAAAGAAGTTCTTTCTGCTCTTTTAGCTTTGGCCGTTTTTGCATTCTAACCAAACTCACCAAAATATTTTCTGTGAGTATTGGCTACACTAAAATCTAGGGTGATTAATGGAGAAGCATTTTTGTAGATACATTTTAAATTAAAACAATTTGCTTGTTTCTGAAAATGCAAGCAGTATACATTGCTAAATCGTTATGTGATACTGTGACTTTAATGAAAGGTTGAAGTTAGATGTTTTTAGTATGAAAAAAAAGCTGTACCTCCTAAGCTAGACATATTTGACACAGCAGCATATTGATGATATGTTAATGTAGGTTGTCAATTTCAAATTTAACTTGAAAAGGCTTATCAAAGGACAACGTACCTACAGCTGTATTTTTATGGAAATAGTTTTTGGGAAGAAAAATCTGCGGCTCTATTCTAAGTGGACTTGATTATTATATTTTTTTCTTCCTTTGTACAGGCAAGCATGTAAACACATTCAAAAGTACAAAAAGATGATGGAAAGTGTTCTGTCAACTACAACTTCACTTAATCTGTTTCAGTAGCCCAACAGGTTGTCTAGTTTGTGCAAAGGACATACTCATCTGGTAAACTGGGGAGGAAAAGAAAAAGTGTCCTTCTCCTCTGAACCTCCTGTAAAGTCGGGAGCCTGTGTACTGATGGGTCAGGCAATGCTGGAAGGAAGGGTTCGTGTTCTCCTTGCTTGCGTTATGCAATCGAATGTTATGATTGTGAATAATGCAATGCTGAAATAAGTGACGTTCGTAGACTGTTTGAGGTGACCATTGATCTAATGTGAAACAAAATGTAGCTACCTTTTTATTGTACATATTAGAATAAAAGGTTGTCCCGGTTTAATCTGGGACAGAGTTAACTTTCTTCATAGTAGCTAGTGCGAGGCTGTGTTTTGGATTTGTGCTGAGAAGGTGGCTCATAACACACTGATGTTTATAGTTGCTACCAGGACAGTCAAGGACTTTTCAGCCTCTCTGCTGTGCCAGTGCCTGCAGAGGAAGGACAAGGTGTGAGGGAGCACAGCCCCAATTACTAGCTCAGGATTCGACCTTAGTTTTAGGATTGAGACCGTAACGAAGGTGTTGGGGTGGATCTTGCCTAATATGCCTTAAATAAAAACAGTATTATGGAGTAAGCTGGTTAAAATGCTTCATATGGAGTTCCCATTCATTTATTCTCTAGGAAGAAAAAAGGGGCTTGAATGCTTTTTCTCATATTTAATGAATAGGATTAATAAAGCATGAGAATTTAAGATTCTTGGGAAAAGTTAATGCTAATGATGACACATAAATCCTCTGTGAAGCCTGAGCCTAGTGGCGTCTAAATGCCTTTGAAAACTGCTGCTTCAAATGTGTAAATAGTGGGAATCAGAAGTATTTGCACTATATTTAATTTGACAGCTTGCTGTGTTAATGATGTTTTGGGACGCGTGGTGGCTAGATCAGAAAATAGCACTAACAGTTAACTCCATTATACAGCTGTTTATAATGAGGCGCACACATGATGGAAAAAATCCTTATTTGCGAACTGTGATAAAGCTTCAGGGACATAGCAGAACTTTAGCATTAAGAAATTAATGGACGTTTAATTGAAAAGAGCAGAAAATTGAGCTATAAAGATGTAACTTTTTTTAATCTTTATAATTTGAGGCATTTAACTACAATTTGTTTAAAATGATGTGTCTCTGTTCTTCCAGTAGACTCTGAACTTGAACTGTGTTTTTTAAAACATTTGATAGGCTTGATGACTGTAATTCAGTGTCATAGCTGGGCAGGACTGCTAGTAGCTTAAACTTTGGGAATGTTAATATGAAATAACAAAAATCAGCACTTCTCAGGTGTGCAGATATTTTACTTCCTGAATGTGTTTATCTCCCATTACCTAAATTAAATTAATAAGAAAAAAACCCCAAAATGAAACACATCCTTGGGATTTCCCAAGCAGTGATACCTGCATCTGTGATAGTGAATTGGTCACTGCAGAGCAGTATGTGGCACATCACACAGCTTTGACATGCTGCTGCTTTTTTTTTTTTGGGGGGGGGGGATCAAACCCCTGATTTTTTTTCTGTTTCTCAGAGCTATGAGGTGTCACTTTATTGCTTCTTTTTACAGTAGGAATGATGGTTTAAGCCTGGCAGAGAAACTCTTCTCCAAAGTGCAGCCCTGTTACATTGACAGCATCCTGAAAAGTGCTTTTCAGTCCAGTTCCTCTAAGCATAATCCTTAGAGTTATACTTGCACACTTTAGTTTATCTGGATAAACTAATTTAATTCAGAAATACAGAAGGCCAGGCTTTTTATTTCAGAGTTGCAAACAAGGTTACAAAGGGAAAAAAAATACACAATCAAATTCTAGATTACATTTAACTGTTCCTATATCCTTCTTATTGAATTTGGTGTATTCATGTTGAAAAGTCTTCTGACAAGCTCTTTTGTATTTCCTCTTTAATCAGATCCTCCCTCTCCAGATTGCATTAGATAAATTTATACCTTCTCAACACCTTTCTTTCAGTTGTCATGTAAAATATAAAACTGTGCACTCTACCTGTGTTGTGTTACATCTGTAATTGCTAATACAGTCTGAGATACGGGGTCGACTAAATGCCATGCTCTCAACACACATGACAGACCTGTGTCAGAATATATTGTCCAGACTTTCTTAGCACCTGAGTTTTTTGCTGCTTTACTGGATAGACTTTCCTCTTTCTTGCTATAACTTAAGCTGTCACTTGCACCTGAAAGAAAGCTGAAATACTAAGTGGTTGTTGTAGACCCAGTAAGTTTTATTTTTGCAATGTCTGCAATAAAGTGAAATCTGGCATATTGCTGCTGCTTTATCAAAATAGGGAGAACTGTTTACCAGACATCTACTATTACTCAGAGATGGAGATTAAAAGAAATGTAGATTTGCACAGGAAAGCTTGATATTTTTCCAACAATGGACTGGAAAAAATGAATGTTGCAAGCCAAGAACTGTTTAGGGCTTGGTTAGGTGTTGGTTACTAGATCATGTCTTTCATTCCCCAGTTGCTAGTTCTGATCTGTAATGTTACTAAAGGAAGCAGTGGGGTGTTTCTTCAAAATCTTAATTGTAAACAGAACTTGGATCCTAAGTCATCTCTCACTTGCCAGACCTTATCAGGTGCTGGTGTACGGGAAGGTCTCTGCAAGCTGACACCTTCTGTGGGATATTTTATAATTCATTGGCACAGGTGAATAACAGTGTGCTTTGAGTTAAAGTGTGATGCACGTATCTCTTCTTTGTCCATCGTTTCAGAGATAAGTTGTCTGTTGTTTTATACCTTGTTTTAGTAGCCATTGCATAGGTGAAGTGTCAGAATAATGTGGATAAGGAAACAATTTGATTTTAAATTTAATTTATTTTCTAATAATTAATGTATGGAAGAAAGGAAAGAATGCATGGAGGGGCTTGAGAAATACATACAAGTAGCACATGCAGTCTGTACAATGTGGAGGATGTATATGAAGGAGGAAGCTTGTGAACACTTGTAAGCTGGAGGTAATATTGTCCTTACAGAGCAAGTCACAGCTCTGAAAGATCTCTGCAGCTTAATTGGTGGGATGGTGCCTTACCATTACCCCATTTTTCCATCATTTTTTGATTGATCTAGCCTCATCTGAGGATGACAACAGCCATGAAAATGTAGATATTCACAAAGATGCAACAAGAATCCTCACGGTTGGAAGTTTTATGTTGCATGTTCAGTCTCAGAATTGAAGTGGCTGAGGTTACTTGGAAAGGTTGGTCTGCTCTGTGCTGTAGGGAAGGCATTGGCCCCAGCTGTGTTTCTTGGATAGGATTATGTTTATCTCTGGACTGTGGCACACTGACAGATTTCTTTCCTCCATGAATTTTATAGGAAGGAGACTTTGTTGCCTTTTGAGATAATAAAATGCGAACAGAAGTAGAATTTTGTTAGCTATCTTAAACTAAACATTGAAGTTAGTTACTGTTTTCTTCTTGTGGTTTATATTCAACAGTATTTGCCATAATTCTTCTTTGTATTTGTACACTGGAAAATTCTCAACCTCAAATACAAGATGAGACCATGACCCTGGGAAGTTTGTTGCTTATATAGTTGTGCCTGAAATAACTGTGCAGTCAGACCTGTATTGGTGTTGATGCAGTAAAACTGCCTGGCTTGCCCATTTTGTAAATGGTACAGGCCTTTCAGTTTTAAAAAAGGTTATTCATGGAGTGTGTGTTTTGTCTTCTATAGTCTTGTGAAATACCTTCTCAACAGCATTAGTAGAAAGTTTCTGTTTTAAGCTATTTTTTTAATCTTAATTAGACATACAAAAGTTAAAAAATCTGCCTGAACAGACAGAATCAGATTTGTGTTTTGTTGTACTGGATTTCAACTTTGGTGGTAAAGGAACCAGAGTTTTTAAACCAAATAAAATTTGTGTGTTCTCGATATAGACCTTGTCCATACTGTTTGACCATCCAAAATGGCAAAATCTTGCTTGTTTAAATTTAAAATCATTTGAGACATAGTATTGAAACTTCTTGTTAAGGTCAAAGTAGCCATGACATCAATTAGTAAAAAACGTGAAAGAAATTATTGGGCAAGTCTTGAAGTCTTATTGATGTTATTGCCTCAGATTTCCTGCTAGTACTTCTGACAGAAGTCAGTGCTTGGCTTTTCTACTGAATTACAGTGGTGCTTAGTGTCTTATTGAGGGTCCCAATGATGGTGGTGTTTGAGAACTCTGTCTTCTACTACTAAATGCCTGCGCATAATTACCCTTTACATAGGCTCTTATAGTTGCATCAAATTCTGTATTTTTCGATGAAAGAATTTCAGATGGTTTTTATATCACACTAATACATTAACCCTTATAAGACAGCTGAGAAGTAGGCCTATCTCTATGAATCTCTGTTTTCTCAGGTGTTTGAGGTATTTTGTAAGCTTGTGGTTTCTCTGAGGTTTCTGAATGACATAATTGAAATTAATCATTGTCTCATTAATCTTCCTCTGTGTTGTCTAGCAAAGAGGTAAATAGCCAAGGGCCTTGTGCTCATTTTGCCCTCTGATGCCACAGCTTCAGCTTTTGCTTTGGCTGCTTTGGGAGTGGTGGTGGGGTCTGCATTATCCTGGGCTCAGATGTTTTGTTGTCACAGATGAATTTCCATGGACTGTCATTCCCTGTTAAAATGAATTTATGTTGCTACTGGCTGATCCTGCAGTTGACTTAAACCAAGCCAAAATCCTCCATTAAGGAAAGGAAGATATTTTACTTATGTATAGAAATAGTGTTTCTCATCAAATTCTGCAAATGTGGTTCTTGTGGTGTGTTACAGGTGGTCTTGTGCCAGTCAGAAGAACGTCTAGGGGTATATACGTCCTGAAGGGTTGGAGAGCCTGCTGATCCCTTACCTTCCCTCTGTGGCTGCCTGATATATACAAGATGGGGCTTTTGTTGTCTTTGGAATAGGAATAATTAGATAAATCAGGCTAAAGCTTAAATTTTGCAGTGAGGTCTGAGGTCTCTGTACCTGCTGGAGAAGGTTTTTGAAAACTGGACGCATAGGGTTTCCCTCCCTTATGCACTCACTCATTGCTTCAGCTTGCTGTATAAAGCTAGAAATATGTCTTGCCTCTCTTGAAATGGCTGTGGAGAGACTGAGAAAAGACAAATAATTTGTTGTAGTGAAGTGCAGAGAGGCGTTGTTGTTGTACTGGGTGCTGTGAGAAGTTACTTACCCAGAGTTCTAGATGCAGTCTGTTAGAATTAATGTGATGCAGGTGGTGTTACACCTGTTTTCAATTTGTACTTGGGTTACATCTTCTGTTATTACTTTTCCGTAGTGTCAAAAATGGAAGTAAATATAGAGAAATAAGGTACCCATTTCTACCACTTCGTGGTTCTTTTTGTAGAACTCATTTAATATCTGCCATAAACAAAGTTATAATGCAGTGTCAGGGAAAGGAAAACAACTACAAGCAATCCTTTTTGGTTGTGTTTTTCTTTGTGTATGCTATATTCATGTAAAAAAATCTTTTTTTGCTTAAAGCAGGCAAATCAACAGGCTGGGAAGATGGTGGCTGGGGAGCCTGGGATGAAGCAGAATTACAAGAACCTGTAAGTTCGTATCTATATATATGTGTGTGTCTGTGTGTGTTTTCGTTGCTAACTTGCCTATTCTGAAAGACTTTTCCACTTGTTTGTGTGTGGTTTTTTTCTTCTGTATGGTTACCACTTGGGCAAGAAGGATCTTGACTAGTGTTTGAAATGTGACTGCTTGTTTGTCCCTTGGTCCTATAATTATTTCTAAATATAGCTTGGATGTTACCTGTTGTGCTAATTACTCATATTCTTGAATTCTGTAGGTTTTTTTCTCACTAGAGTATATCTTTCTGTGCTGCTGCAGCTGGGAACATCTTTTTTTAAGTCCTGTAGCTAGCCAGAGACAGCAGGGCATGGCAGTGGGGTTGTAATAATCTACCATGAATTAATATAAAGCAAAGACTCCTAAATCATGAACCACTGACACAAGCATCTTTCTAATGATCACATAGTACTCCTTTTATGTTATGTGTGTATGGTGTTACAGGAGGCGTCAAATCGCATATGTCAATGGGGCAGCACGGTTGCTCTTTCAAGGGGGGAAGAACACTGCTCTGCCCAACTAGTTCAACTAAGAATAACAGAACTAGTCTATAATTGTTGGTAAGGCTGAGGCTTCTAGCTGCCAGCTGACTTGCATAAAATGTTAGAGAAACTGTCTGTAGAAATCCTCTGCACCTGAATGAATTATCTGAACAGAATTGTTTGATTTATTCCCTGTCAGAGAGAGCGAAGGGGGCAGACTGAGGGATCCAGACCTCACCTTGCTAACAAAACTCTTATCTGTTGTCTTTATCTCAGTATGCAGGAAGTATGCCCAAGGAGTTGGGCAGTATCCTTGTAACTACTTAGTTCAGCAGGGAAACAATTTTTCAGCTGAGCTGAGGAATGAATTGAAACGAGCATGATGCCTTCCAGGGGGAGACATCATCCCACTGATGCTGATGTCAGGAATAGCAAGAATATAAAAACTTTTAAATAGGATGATTATTCAGCTCCCCTGTAATTACTATGAAATGAGCATGTTTCTCAGGCCACATCTTTGTAAGGTGTGCTGTAAAGTTTATAACTTCCTTAATGAGGAAAACAGCTGCTTTGTTTAATACTTATTTAGTAATTCAATAGAACCGGTAGGTGTTGCTAAATTAAAATTGTCTTCTTTTTCACTCTTTAAAATGTCAAGCTCTTCTGCCAAGTAGTTCACACCCTTTTTGCTAAAGACGACCTTCTCCTCTGCTTACTTGTTTTCCTCCAAAGTCACTAGTAGTTCCAGGTCAAACTCTTCAAAAAGAAAGAACTGTTATCCACAGCAAACAGGGTTTTCTGTGTAGAAGCATACAAATACATGAGTCTGTATGTCTGAACATACACCAAAATGAGTGCAGCAGTCTAGCACAGAGTTGAGAATTATTAGTATAGCATTGAATTCCCTTTTTAAACTGGTAACTCTTGTTTGGTTTGCATTATAGTTGGTGTCAAAGGCATCTTTTATTATTATAGATAATAAAAAAACTTTGCCTCATTCTTTTAGTGTCTCTTTGGTCAGAGCAGATTTTTGAGGAGTAGAGTTAGTGATGAGTACTTCCTTGTTTTCTGTTTTGTAAACATGCAGATAGAATTAGCGCGAGGTTGATGTATTTTTCGTGGCTTTTCATGCAAGTTGGAGCTCTAGTGACTGGATAGGTAGTAGTCCATTTGGTGCTGGTATTGAGGGCAAACCAAAATGTTGTCATGGATCTTGCAAGTGCTGCTGTGTTTAAAAATTATTGCGTACATTGATGAAAGCTTTATCTGTAGGAAGAAGAGGAATCTACTTCCAGGAACCAGAGAAATTACTGGCTTCAGGACTGTGTGTTGTCCTTGTCACCAACAAATGACCTGATGGTAATAGCTAATGAACAGAAAGCAGTCTTTTTAGTGCGTAAGTATGCGCTCTACTAAGTATATATACTAGTGTATTTGATAGTAATCAAGACAAGATTGTGTCTTCATTTTCCCCCACCCCGCCCCAACCTGCTTGCCCCCGAGTTGTACCTTCAAGAATTTTGGAATGTTTTATAGTACACATCATGCATTTTCTGGGTGTTGCTTGACATGTAAGTTGCTTTGTCTTTACTTCTCAGCTATATTTTGATCTGAGAAAACTATTTTATCATGAATCATTAAATTTAATATATATTATGACTACCCAGTTGTTTCAGGTGCTCAGAGATATCAATATTAATTGTGCTCAATAAGAGAAACAAAACTTTTTTATTAATTTTAGCCATTAATAAATATTTGATCTTAATTATTTTCTATTAAAAAATGAGCTAAGTGAGCCAGTGTCACTTGGAGGATGGACTATTGAGGTAGATTGTTTTTTAAGATTTCCACCTTTTGACAGAAAATTCTTCTCCATCTTGAAGAATGGGTGGCTTTATATTTTACGCTAAAGCAGGGCTCTCAGAACTCTTTTAAAGGTCCCCTTAGTAATATATGAACACTGATCAGCCAGCTGCTGTTTGCGTATGTGCTGTTGCCTAGGGTGCTGGTGCTATTAACAGCTGCAGTTTGGTGGCATGTGAGCATGATGAAGGGAAACCTCCTGACGTGGGGAGTTTTATACCGTTTTAAAACAAAAACAGGCTCTTGAAGCTCAGAGTTTCATAATTAGGCAGATGGGGTTGAGTTGTCATGCTGCATGTGTCATTCCCTGCAAAGTTGTGTGTTCCAGACCTGAGGTAGGTTAGTCACTAATTTTTCACAGAAAATGAAAAGATAGCATTAAGGAGATAATTTAGCTCACCTGCTGGAGAACTGCTTCTGCACAGTGACAATTTACCCACAGTGGCAGAAGTGTCCCTGTGTCTCAGGGTTTACATGTCAGACAAATGGCATACAACGCTTTTTTTTTTGTCTGTTGGCACCAGGGAGATAATTCAACAATCAAATGTCATCTGTAATAGCACCCTGTGAATAACAAACTGTGGTGTTTTCTGACCTTGATTACAACAGGATGATTAAAAATTTTCAAATTTAAAGTAGGATTCCCATATCTTTCTTGGTGGTTAAAATTAAAATTTTCTATTTGTTCAAGATAATCAGCAATAATCCCACCAGAAGTTTGTTCTTGCTTAGTACCTTTCTCCAAAGGATCTCTCTTGCATTAATTGAACCTTTTAAAATTTGATTAAGTAGATATTACTGTAAAAATGCTTTTAAATGACAACAGGCATTTCAGAATTTCAGTAGTATGTTGTTCCATGTAAATTTCTAAGAAAAGGTGGGAGTTCTTTAGAGAAGTCACTAAAAAATGTAGGGTTTTTGTAGTCTTCAAGATTTGTAATTGGTACTTAATCTACGTATGGTGGGATGTTTCATAGAGAAGAGAAGGATTAGGAATATAACTATGTCTGGGAGATGCAAGACATTGCAGTTTTATAGGTGGTGTCTTTGTTCTTAATGGCAGCTAAATGGAAGCACAGTGACAAGGGAAAAGAGGAAATGCAATATGCTGTGGGCTGGAGTGGCTCTCTGAATGTTGAAGAAGGGTAGGTGTTGAAATGCAACTGTGATTAAAATATAATTTTCGTGTTTAGTAATTAGTAGCATATGCTTTTTACTTGTGCGCTTTTTTTTTTTCTTTCATCCAAGTGCACTCATGGTCTTGTGTGTTTTAATGTTGAAAAAATAAATGGAGTAACCGGGGTGATCAGAAACACTACCTGTAAAGGTCACTCTTCATGCATAGTGTGATATCTTGGGACAAGTTCATACAAATTAACAGAGGTACTCTATGTGCAAATCCGTGTATTTGCATATAATGTAGGCATTTTAATAGATCTGGGTTATCATGCTTTTTGTTAAGGTTTGGTCTAAAAAGAAAAAAGTATATGTACCCTTTTTCAAAATCTACTTCTCTAGTAGCGATTAAATTTAATTAGGGGATGTTGCAACTGGAAATGTATGAAGTCATTTGAGAAATGCTTCTTTTAATTTTCAAAAAATCTCAAACAAATATAAAGTCATCACTCTGATAAAGAGGTCACTCCAAATTATAAGCAATCAGCAACAACCATGTGATAGAGGTCTTTGGAGGTGTACTGACCTTCATCTATACTTTTTGGTTTTTACCTCCATTGTATATATCCTCTTACATGTTTCAGTCACTTTTAGAAATGGTTTTGGGCTCCAAGTCATTTAGCGGACTTGGAAGATTTGCTTTGGTCATACATTTGGTATTTATACAATATTTCTGCTTGATCTATCTTCAAATAACCAGACAGACGCTTTCTCAAATCTCCCATATGGAAAAGGATTTTGCATGTCATCATTAAGTTTGCAGCCTTGAGTTGCTGTCTGCCTTTGAACATGCTCCCTATTGGCTTCAACCTTCTGGTATGCTGCAGGAGGTGTTAACTTAATCAACCTCTTTACAATCTGTAAAAAGCATAATCCTTTTTTATAAAGCTGCTGCTGCCACACATTTGAACTGCTTTGTGTGCATCTAAGTTGTTTTTTTTTTTTTTCCCCATGCTACCACTGAAATGACCCTGACATGTCTTATTGAAAAAAATAAAACGAAAATAAATTCTGTTTGGGGGTTGGCTTCTTATAACTGTTACAGCCCAGAGAGAAAATGTTATATAGAACAGGTAGTTTTCTTTAGATAGACAGTTATGTTCACTACATCTTGATTTAAGGCTTGTGTTTCCTGTAAGTGAGGGTTCTGTTTCTGTGGAAGTATAAATATGGCAATTACTTGTCGGAAGACTTGAGGGTTTTTTTTTGCCCAAAGTTGCCTTTGACTTACGACGTTCTGTGGTGACTAAGCTTTGCTACTGGAAGATGAGATTTCTCTGAAATATTTAACATTGCTTTGAAGTTGTAATTCAATTGCAGCCCATGTCAAACTTGCATTTGGAAATTTTTTTTCTGTAATTGTCTTAATAAATTGATTATTTAATTACTCCTTGGGGAATGGAGGTGACCTGAAATGCAGATAATCAACAGTACTGCAGGCATTTATGCTTTAAGTGCTGTTTGGGATGTCATCTTGAATTTATATGCTCTTTCATAAAACTTCTGTACTGCTTCTGTTTCCCCAGAGAGTGTAAAAATTTCTATCATGGTAACAGCTAAATAACTTTTTATTTGAGATATTGAGGCCAGCTGATCTGCTTACCTTCTGCATGCTTTCCTGACATGCATTGAGCGTGCTCTGTTATTGCATTAGCTGGGAAGACCACGTAGCTCTTCAAATACTCTCAAATTACAAAGCGGTGAAATGCAATGGATATAAAATGTACCTGATTGTATAACATATTTCAAAAGTTAATTTCAATGAGTATAGTTCAGTTCTTTAAAAAAAGCTGTTGTTCTTGGCATATCATTATAGATCAGAAAAAAAAATTACCTTTAAATACATGAGATTTAATTTGAATCTTTACTGAAGAGTACTGGCAGAATAGTTAATCTGTTGATGATTGATGAAAGACAACATTAGCAAGGTGTAGTAAGCACTCATGCAATCTATTTGGGCGCTCAAACTTGTAATTAAAAATGTCTTTAAAGTGAAAGTAAATGTCTTTAAAGTGTTTTTTGCTGTTTTAATACTAATTTGATAAATGGTGTGCTGCATTAATATGTTAGTAAAATACTGAAAATGTTGGCTCAGCAAGATCTCTTGCGTAGAGCAAAATTTCACAACTGGAGAAAAAATCTGCTTATTAGTTTTATCTTTCTGTTTCTAGTGAATGTGTGAGTAGTGTATTGTGTATCCCATTGGCAAGTCAGAAGAGGTAAGGATTGATCTTCTTATGTATATGCGTCATCAGTCTCCTTACATTACACTTTTGTATGTCTATAGCTGGTGTATTTTTGTTAAACAGGAGTTCCACAGGCCGTCCTGACTGGACCTGCATTGTTGTTGGCTTCACCTCTGGCTATGTTCGTTTCTACACCGAGGTATGTTTCTCAGCATGGCAGGCCCATAAGCAAGCTATTGTAATAAACATCTATTTCTACAAAACTGTTTCTGCAGGTAGTGCTTTTTTGCCTTACCTAAGAAAAGGTACAGAAATGTTTATACTTACTATTCTTTCTCTTCTAGAGTGGAGTCCTACTTCTTGCACAGCTTTTAAATGAAGATCCTGTCCTGCAGCTTAAGTGCAGAACCTATGAAATTCCCAGGCATCCTGGTGTCACAGAACAGGTTTTGTCAGATTATTTCAAAAGCGAAGTGGCAGTGTTATGGGGTATGGAAGGGAGTCTTCCCTGTGAATCCACTATGTCCTTTACCAGTTTTTGATGGGTGGACAATTCCTTCCAACAAGATACTCTGAATTTCTTGTTCTAGAAGTATTCATGCCTGTATAGTTTGAGGATTCAGAATTTTTTTTATTTTTTGAAGTATTTGGTTAGCTCTATAGATTTGTTCTATCTTTCTCTGTGAGAACCTTGCAAAGGAAGGCTTCATTCATTTCCTGTATATTCATTTATGTGCACAAGTATGAGCTATATGTACTCATTTGTAAGAACTTAATTATTTCACAGAGAAGGTAGCTGGAAATTAAAACAGTCTTTATAGGAGAGAGTGCTAGGAAACTGCATGTCATTGTGAGTAATTACTGCAGAAAATGCTCTTGCAGAGCTCAAGCTATTTAGTAGCAAAGCCAGCTTTCTTCACTCTTGGCTGAGTTGGCATGAAAACTAATGAAGTTACAGAAATTTCCAAGTTTGCTTTATACAAATGCTTGTGTGATAGCATGACATTTTAGGATCAGTTTTGAAATACAGAAGCATTAAGGAATTTGAGTCTTGAATTTATATCACCAAATTAGCATTTATGTGCCTACGTGGTAATTCAGGCACTAATCCAGTTTTGGCTCATACAACCTTGATACTTGCATTCCAGATAAACTTGTTTTTCTGTGGCCTTCACAGGCTGTGTAACTTTTGTATTTTCTCCTTAATCCTGAAAATATATTAAGCAAGCATAAAAGTCATTGAAATAAGATAAAAATATAAAATTATGTACCTAAATAACCTACTTATATATTGGATGGTTTAATAATGAATTTCTGTAGTTTTGCCTTATGTTGTTGCTTGTTAGATATTAACTCTCTGGATTAACTTTGTGTAGTTAATAATATAAAAAGCCAGAAAATATGCTGTTAGAACAGTAACAGTTATTTTTTTGTCTCCGTTCTCTCATTTTATTCCACAGAATGAAGAACTAAGTATCTTGTACCCAGCAGCAATTGTGACAATTGATGGTTTCAGCCTCTTTCAGTCCCTTCGTGCATGCCGCAATCAGGTAGCAAGAGGTATGTTTAAGAGGAAGTGTTTATTTCTGGCTCTGTTAATAGGACTTTGCATCACATGAAGTTTACTTATGTTTGTTAAATATGAAATCAAGGTGGAATTTGGATCTTCCTTGCTCGTCCATCAATGGACAAGCTAAACGTCTGCCTGCTGATAGGAAGTAGTGAATTAATTCATTATTTTCCTTTGGTTGCACGCAGAGCTTTTGCTTTACCTGTTAAACTGTCTTTATCTCAACCCACAAGTTTTCTTGCTTTTAGTCTTGCAGTTCTCTTCCCCATCTCAGTAGGAGGGAGTGTCTCACTGGAGGGAGTGAGTAAGCAGCTGTATCCTGCTTAGCTGCCCACTGGGGTTAACCCCCAGCATGCTGCTAAGGCACTGCTTAGTGTGTAAGGATGCTGGTTTCACTGTCTGTGAAATGGTTTTCTTCCCGGTAAGACTTTCTGGGAAGTGATAATGCTGTGATGATGATGTTGGTAATGGTCACTGCTTTTTGTGTTAATGTCGAAGGGCTTTTGATGGTATAGTGCCTGTTTCCTGGGCTGAGAGGAGAACCGCCTGACAGTACTGTGTGGCGGATTGCACTAGTATGGGGCTGTTACAGGTCTGCAAGATCAAATGCTAAGCAGATCCTGTTTTTTAATTGTTCTCCTTTTCCTGATGGTTGTTCTCATTGAACTTCAGATTTGTCAGATTCTTGCTTCCTCTATACCCAGCCACATCAGCAGACAGTCATGAAGCTGGGTGTAGGTGGGAAGCACAATGGATCTGCCAGCATGACAGCATTAGGAACTGGTGGGACAGCAGCACCCTTCAACAAAGGCTTGAGTAGAAGGGATGTGTGGTGAAGAATGGAGAAACGCTGCTGTGATGAGAGAGCTGTTCTCTGAATCAATGGCCAATGGCCAATAGGGATGGATTGCTCACTCTGTCCTCCAGTTCAGGGTGAAGTGGCATGAACTGAAGCTAGGTGATAGTAAATTCAAAATAAAAAGTAGATGGATTTTTATGCACTGTGGGGTTAAATTGTGGAATTCTTTGACTGTGGTTGATGTGAATGCTAAAAGCTTCCTTGGGCTCAGAGGGAAACTGTCAAATTAGTGGAGAAGAAAGCTATGGAGGTTTATTGAGTGCTTAGAGCTTACCTCTGGCTGAGGTCTTTTTAGAAGCTGGTTTAGAGGAAGTATCAAATATGTGTCCTTTTTCCAATATTCTTCCTTAGACGTCTGGTTTTAGCTGTGCTCAGATCCCGATCTGCTGTGTTAAATGGTTCCTTGGGTCTATCTAATAATTGTTTCTTATTTAAAATGTAGCATTTTCATGGAATATAAGAGAAGGCAAAACACTTGTAAATCAGAACTTTAAAAACTGATCTTCTGTGAATCATGCAACAAATAAGGAGACAGACACTATAGTGAGCAATGTCAATCTACTTTCACAACCAGAACATGCTCTACTTTCAGTGAGAGATCACCCTTTGCAGAGAAGCACTTGCAGCTTCTTGTAATATCTGCAGCCAGAGTGCTATGTCTTGTCTCATTCTTGATCATCCATGTTTGTTGTAATAGATACTTTGAAGAGTTGCAGTCATCCCTTTAGTGTTACCACTGCTCTTAGCTCACACTGTTACATATCTAGGGAATGTGCTGACTTCACAAGTACTTGGGTAGGGGAGTTTCCACTTGAAGGTGCCCAGACAACAGAAATAAATTGTAGTAGCATTTTAAAACTGTACAGAATATTAAACCATGAATGACTAGTAAAACAAAGCTCTCTGCAAGTACAAAATAGAATTGTGGTAGAATATAATGTGTAATTTTATTCAGTTAATTTTTAAAAATGTTTTAATTTCATTAAGGTATGTATTTCAAAAGGCCATTTTAGCTCAGTGGGTGTTTATTTGTATGTTAATCTAAAACTAGGTTATTTTATGGCTTCAGATTGCATAAGTTTTTTTCCCTCTGTTATGCTATTACTTTGTCTTTTACTCAGTAGGAATTTTTTATGTTTTATCAACTTCTGTCAGCTGCAGCATCTGGCAATGAGAATGTTCAGCCTCCACCATTAGCTTATAAGAAATGGGGTTTGCAAGATGTGGATACAATTGTTGACCATGCTAGTATTGGTAAGCATTTCTGTTTCATTTAAAATATTTGTCTTAAATAAAACTGAATGGTTTTGTGCTTTTAAATTTGGGGAGAGAGCACTTAGTGACACTGGCTGGATAGAAATAAGTAGTGGGAGAAAGTTGTCATAGTGAATGATCTCATTAACCATAATTAAAAATATTTTTTACTTTATCTTCTAATCAGATTGAGCCTCCCCTCTCCACTTGAGGGGAGAAACGATGTTACAGCTGTAGCTTTCTTTTCCTCTCTTGTTTGGTAAGAAACAGCCAAGAGAGACTAGATCAGATACAGTTTTCCTCACTTCTGCCAGGTTAAAGAACAACTGTTTGACAGGCAGGTTAAGCCTGGTATGGGTCTTTCCTGAGTCTAGCAAATAAATAAAGTAAAATTTGAGATTGCTCCTTTCCAAAAAAGACAAAATGACTTCTAGGCTCCAAGATTTTACTCCTTAGGAATTTGTAGAAGTCCAGGTTCTTGTCAGACAGGCAAATCTGAGGAACAGTAAGCTTCATTTCACTCCCACCCTTTTCACAAAAGTAGCTAAGAGGTTAGAAGGGGGCTAATGAGGCAGGTGAAGTGCATTTGGTAAATGTGTTTTTCCTGATGAGCTCTGCTGAAGTTTTTGTTTTTTTAAACAAACCCAACTATGCTTTGTAATTAACCTAAGTACACTATAGAATCTAGGATCATAGAATGGTTTGGGTTGGAAGGGACCTTAAAGATCATCAAGTTCCAACCCCCCTGCCATGGGCAGGGATACCCTCTGCTAGACCAGGTTGCTCAAAGTCTCATCCAGCCTGGCCTTGTTATTTCTGATGTGTTATTTGGAATTTCTGTGGTTAAAGCTGCTCCTCCCCCCTTCCCTCTAAATGTTGGGAAGTCAGTCAAGAAGGCAGGAATATATTTAGACTTTTATAGCAGTTTGTACGTTTGTTCTGAAAGTATAAGACATTCACTTCAATGTTTTTGTTAGGCATCATGACACTGTCTCCTTTTGATCAAATGAAGACTGCCTCCAATATAGGTGGATATAACGCAGCTATAAAAAACAGCCCACCTGCTATGTCTCAGTATGTTACTGTTGGATCCAATCCTTTCACTGGTTTCTTTTTTGCCCTGGAGGTATGTACTACAAAGATGACTGGCTGAAACTTTGAATAATTAATCCTTCTCTTTTCTGTATGAGTATTTTTTGAAGTATTCCTATGTTCGTTTTATGCTGACATTTCCCCTTCTTGATCTTCTGAAACTGGAATGATTTGGAGTACATGTGGTAGTAATGTCTACTAAAAATTAAAATTTCTCATCTTAAAATTAATGTGATAGTCAAGTAATTTTTTTTAATTGTTAATTTATTGCCAATTAAGTAACCAAAGGTTTTTTAAAAAATAGATTGAGATTCTGTAAACATGCATCTAATGGATTGTTGGAGGCCTTTGGCCTTTGATGATGTACACATATGGCCTGAGTATACTGTGATGATTTCATATAGTGGAACTACTACTTGTAGAAGAAAACTACAACTTATGCTTTATGATACCCATAGCACACTTACATCTTCTTCTGTTGTATTGGAGGAGGATGGTGAGGCAGCTGTGTGTCTTGTACGTTCAGACCCTACGTGTGTGCTGTCCTTATCAGGATCGAATGTTGATAGAAAATGCTCGAATCAGAATTTTTATTTTGTACTTGCTTTTCCAATATGTTTATGAAAAACTGCTTGTGTTGATATTTGCAAGGATGCCAAAGCCATACACCAGCTAACTCTCCATGATAAATCATACACAGGGTTTTTTTAACTTCTGTTGCAGACAAACACACTTGAGCTACCAGTGACTTGCAGGAGGATTTTGAAATGGTAAAGAGATGTCAGAATGGCTTTTCTGGGGGCAATGAATTAAAATTTTGCAGAGTTAAAGCTATGCTTTCTGAGCTGAAAGTCCATAGGAGGCCTGAAAAACTATTCTGCAGTTGAGTTCAGTGTAAGAATTATTTCTTGGCTTTCTAAACACTTTGTTCCTTCATTTCAGGGTGGCTCACAGCTGACTATTTCTTGACTTGCTAAACACTTTATACCTTTCTTTCAGGGTAGCTCACAGCCACTGTTGTCTCATGTTGCCTTAGCAGTTGCAAGTAAACTGACTTCAGCATTATTTAATGCTGCCAGGTAATAACATTAAAAAATACATTATTTTTGTTTTAGTAGCTGCTTAATAGTTTGAGGATTTTTAGGACCATTAGTATGATTCTTCTAATGTGTTTTTCCATTGCAAGTGGCTGGCTTGGTTGGAAGAGTAGACATGAAGAAGAACCTGCCCAAAAACAGAAGCCAAAAATGGAACCTGCAACCCCATTGGCAGTGAGGTAAGTTTTACATACCGTCTCAATTGCTTTAAATCTCTTATGTTTTTAGTTGTTTGAATTATTTTGAAAGGTGCATGATTGGTGAACATGGTTATTTTTCTTGACTTGAAGCAGTGACGATAGTTTGCAGGTCATTGTTTTAAGCTTTGTTTCATTTCACTTTATCATTCTGGACAAATTACTCATCTCTTTCACTTCCAACGTGTGGGTTCATTGTTACTGTAAAAGAACAGAGTGCACAGTTTAATAACAATCTAAGTACATGAGTATCAGTCCTGAAGTTTGTCACTGAAGAGCTTCAAAGAAGCTGCATGAAGTGCTTGCTGCTTAAGATAGTTTAAAGCACCTCGCAAAAATTAAGAGGTGTTCTGTTTCCCTGTTGATTGTGGAGAGAGGAGAAGGGGAACAGCAGGTTGTAGTCTAATGTTTTCAAGAAAGCTGATAAAAGACAATTCCTGGTTGTTTTTCCTGGTTTTTTTTTTTTTTTTTTTTTTTTTTTTTGTCTGAAAACTAGTCAGCAACAAGAGAGGTCTGCTCTGAGATCCTTGCATGACAAGGCAACCACTTATCCTAGTTTCTGAACTTGTTTTTTAGTAGGGGTTTAACAGACCTACAAGATCTCCCAGTAGACAGAACAAAATCTTTTTTCATACTTTGCTCTTAATTTTACCTGTACCTTGATGTTATCTTAAAAAAATAAATCTTGGTCTTTGTAAGATACTCTGTATACTATTTCTGAATAAAAACAGGTATCTAGTGCTTTTGCTTTTTTTTTTTAAGATTTGGAATTCCAGATTCTCGTCGCCATGGTGAAAGAATATGTCTTTCTCCATGTAACACTTTGGCAGCAGTAACAGATGATTTTGGAAGGGTTATTTTACTGGACGTTACAAGAGGACTTGCAGTTCGCATGTGGAAAGGTATGAAGACCTGTAGCTCTATTCTCCAAGATTCTGATGATCTCTAGTATCTTTAATTCTGCTGAGAAAATAAAAAGAAGCTTAAAAAATCAGTAAGAAGATATACTTGTTAGATTCTTATTTCATCATGGTGACTGTGCAATAAGAGAGTGTTCAATCTCTTCTAAACTGAGGGCTCTCTGAAAAAAATGCAGATATTAAGCTCTCAAATTGTAATTATACCTAATGTTACAAAAACTCTCACTTTTTCTACAGAATTAAAATTTTGCAGCTTTTTATGAGATGGAAGATAAGTTTTAAGAGTAGACAGAAAATCTCTAGCTCTTCTCTCTCTCTCCCACACTACCAATTCAGAAGATTAGTGGTCATGAATATAGTAGCTACTTCAGCGACACTCTAACAGCTAGAGGAATCATGTTTCCCCTGTGCATCCTCCTTCTCTTATATTTCAAAGCTTATTAGCGATCATATGTGCTTTCTGATATTCTTGGACTTTCTTTTTTCTTCATTACTGAGAGCTTCGTGTTATTTGGGATGTACTGTTAGAGTCCTAAGCTTTATTTGTTAGTCAGACATATGTTTACAATTTGTCAGCCTTTCCCCACTGAAGCCGTTGAGATGTGAAATAGTGTTGGTTTACTTTTGGTTTTGTTTTTTAAGCAAAGCTGTCTACTGAATAAAATCTTTTGGATCGTACCTTTTCTCATTAACTGAGTTGTGAATACTTTTCAACTATTGCTGTAATGTATCTTTTTATAGACTTGTTTTATACATTACTATTTCACTTGTGGTTTGGAGTCTTCCATTGTACTTTCAAAACCGTTACATAGTTTAGTGATGTCGCTAGAGCATCTCTGCTTCTCTTGTTTAGGAAGATTTTATGAGGGCAAGTATTTACATTACCCAGAGAGAGAAAGAGAGGGAAGGTGAGTGTTTGTATTGGGTTACTAAACATTGCATTTTAATGATGAAAACATACGGATGAAAATATATGAATAAAAACTTACATATCCAGTTTAATAGATTATGCAATTTTGCTTTCTTAAATCTACTTTTTTTGTTGTTTTGAAACATGAGAAATTTGGACACTTGGTACAGAACTTTCTTCTCCGAGAAGCTTTTGCATTGGTGTAATGTTCAGAGTACAGACCTGATGAGTTTTGGGGTTTTTTTGTGGCTTCTCCCAGAAGAACTTGTTCCTCCCCAGAGCTTTGCAGGAGGCTTCATTTGGCTCTAAGGAGTCCTGCTGGGCCCTGCTGTGAGTCAGTGGACCACAGTTCTTGACAGGAGACTGGCTACTGGCCAGAGTTGCACAGTTTGAAATGAAGTTTAAGAGAGCTTGGTGCTGGAATAGTTTTTAAGTGGGTGGTGATATGTACTAATCATGTATTAATTTCTGTACGCTAATGAACTTCTGTTTTCTTACAAAGGATACCGTGATGCAGAAGTTGGCTGGCTACAGACTGTAGAGGACCTTCATGAGAGGGAAACTGAGAAGATGGATTTTTCTCCTTTTGGAAATGCGCAAGGTCCCAGCAGAGTGGCTCAGTTCCTTGTGATCTATGCTCCAAGAAGAGGCATTCTGGAAGTATGGAGCACACAGCAAGGGCCTCGGGTTGGAGCCTTCAATGTGGGGAAATATTGCAGGTAGGAAACAGCTGGTAGGCAGGCATATTGGCTGTGCTGCTGCAATAGAGTGATATGTGGATATGCCAGTGGTAAAAGTGGAAAGTGCTAACACACGCTTTTTGCCTTGCCCGCAGTGTTTCTAATGAACCCAGCTTGTTGTTTTATAAAAGGGGATTTTGTTATGTTTCATCACTCTATGTTCATTCCTGCTAAACACATTTAGCAGTTGTTAAACCTTAGCTTTATAAAATTTGTCATCTTTTTATTCAGAGTGGTGGAAGGGGAAGATTGCTAATTTTGTTCTTCACTGTAAAGGTCGTGTTTTTTGTTGGTTTCAGATTGTTGTATCCTGGTTATAAAATAATGGGTCTAAACAATGTGACCAGTCAGGGATGGCAGCCCCAGACTTACCAGATATGCCTTGTTGATCCCATCTCTGGAAGTGTAAAAACTGTCCATGTACCTTTCCATTTAGCACTGAGGTAAGGACTTCGTGTGCTCTGTATAACCAAATGAATTCCATTATTGTTTTTAGAAACAATGTTTTATTTAGAGAGAGCAATTCTGTGTTCCTTCTCAAGATGAATAGTACTTTGGTAATAGTCTCATTGGTTCGTATGCATTAACTTGATTTTTATTAATGTGATGTTACCTTAAAGTAGCATAAATAATTAAAAGAAATAAAATATTTTTTTTCTGAATAATTCATTGTAGTTCTCTTCACTCATACAATTAAAATTATTTCCCTTCAGTGATAAAAAGAGTGAGCGAGCAAAGGATATGCATCTAGTGAAGAAGTTAAATGCTTTACTCAAAGCTAAAACCTCAGATCCGGGTAGGTTCTCTTGCATAATTTCTTAAGATTGTGTGTTATCAAATGGTTCTTTTATTATCTGTCCTGTAAATGTACAAACATAGGTATGATTGTGGTATATTCTTACAGCTGTATGTGCTAGGAGCTATGATCTTTTAAGTAGCTTGGGTTTTTTTATAAGCTGACAAATTAAATTTGTCTCATACAAGGATCCAGTATGAGCCTTATCTGCCATGTAGATCTTAACTAAACCCTACTTTGGGTGCTTGCATAAAACATGGTCTATTTGCAACCCATTATACTAGCTAATGGAGTTCAGCATTTGACTCTAGATACCCTTTTTCTTGTGAGAAATACACATTTCTTGCAAAAGTCAGATTTGGAGTAAGAGATGCCACTGAGCTGTTATTTTGTTTCACTTTCCCCAACCTTATTTTGGCAACTTCTGTAATACTGTCTTCATCTCTATAGTCTGAACCCATGTGCATCCTAACTGGTGCGTGTCGACTTGCTTTTCAGAAAGCATTTGAGATATATGAATTGAAGTCATGATTGTCTTTATTTGCAGATTTGATTGAAGCTGAAGCAAAGGAATTAATACTTGATATCAAATACCCTGCTACAAAGAAACAGGTGAATATTTAGAAGCCAGTAAACTTTAATATTAGAAAAAAAAATTGTGTTATCAGATTAGAGTGCGAAGTCTTTTTAAATCTTTCAAAATATGTTATTTTTTCCTACAGTTACTTGAAGCAAATAATTGAGCTATTTCGGTGTGGTCTTTTTTTTTTTTTTTCTTTTATCAACATACTGACTGGAATTAATTTTGATTTGTGACTTCCCCAAGGCATCTTCCGTGATAAAAGTGAAAATAATAAAAAGAGAGCAGACCTTTCTGTGGGATCAGATTATGCCACAAGTATATGTGAAGACAAAATACAGATGAAAAATGGTTGTCAAAGTTGTGCTTTGTTGGCTTACCTTCTATGTTTTTACAGTAAAATTAAGTAAATATTTAATTCTGTTGAACATCTGCTTAACAGGCTCTGGAAAGTATATTGACAAGTGAACGTGTGCCACTTTCATCTCTCACAAACATCACTCAGACATTAATGGATAACTTAAAAAAACAGGGTAGGTGGATATTTATTTTGCAAATATGGAGAGGCATTTGCATTTTATCTGCAGTGCTGTAAGGCTGTTGTAGAAGTATTCTGCTCCCCAGGGAGACCAGATTTGGTCTGCTTACTTTTGCTGCTAGATATCACAGGATGTTGCTTCTGCATGTTGGGGTTTTTTTAATGCAGACCGCAAATAGCTTGCGAGTAAGTATGCTTTGCTATGCTTGCCATGTGCCTAATAACTTCAGGTTATATTCAAAAAGAAAAGAAAACAAAACCAAAAACTGGGCTAGATACTTGCATCCAGTAAAAGCTTCCTTCAGAAAGAAGCCTTCACTGAGTTTTGCCTGTAGAAGTTTTAGTTTGTTCTCTTTCTCCAAGGAAGGCAGTAAAGATATGGTACTTTGGATCTGTGAATTTTAATGTATTGGAAGGACAAAATCCGTACCATTGAGGATCTGAACTCCTGCCAGATGTCTAGTATCTTTTCTTGGTAAACTCCACTGGAGTTATATTTCATATGTTTTGCTAGAGTTTTCAGAGTCAATGTCAGGAAATGTTGCTGGAAGTCTGCAAGGTTGCTTCTTTGAAATTACATACTTGGATCTTTCTAAATTGGGAGAACCTTCTCTGTGCTTGAGGTGACCCAGTTTTGGAGACCCAGCTGGGTATTGAATAGTGTGAAGAAGCACATGCCCGATGCTTCCTTTGCATGTGTTAGGACTTCTCAGCAGTAGATGTATGATCTTTTTGTTGTTGTTGTCATTGGATTCATTTCAGCTTGTTAGAAGGTGAGGCTTTAGCAATAGGAGTCAAGAAATCCCTGCCACTGTTGTGTGAAAGTTCTGAATAAACCACTTGTCAATTAGAAGGGCTGTGTCCTTTTGTTCTGCCTTAGTGAGAACATGACAATGTCTTTGTAGTTTCAAAGTCTTGAGAGGAAATCTTTCTTTCACTTGTATCAGTGGGGTTTTTTTTAACATTTTCTTGAAGTAGATAGAGAAGATTGAGAACTTCACATGTGCAGTTCTCTACCTAATTTTGGTCTGGCATTCTAAATCGCTAGTTATCCATTTCTATTGGAACTCCTGAAAAAACAAAGAAAAACTGCAACATGCCCTTCTACACTGAAGAGAAGTTGACAGAACTGTACACTTACCGAGGTCTCTTTGTTCGAGTGTGTTAGTTTTTATCATTATTCTTTTATTGTCACACATAACATTATTGTCACACATAACATTATTTCCTCACAGTCACAATAAACAAACCTGGCTGATGTTCCAGCCTTCTAATTTTAGAAGAGTAGTGGCAGATCCTTCCACTTGTGCTTAGTAGGTAGAAGGTAACATGAAGCAGATGCTGGAGTCTGTGAATGCTGTGGTTGGGAAGAAAAGGTCAAGTGACTGTGCGGCACGCTCTGTTTCTCTTTTGTTTGTAGGATTTTTAATAGAAATTTATCAAAAGTGTTTAAGAGTTCATAAAGAGAAAATCGTGTTTAGAAGCTGTTTCAGGTGAATATGAAATATTCAGAGATGCCTTTTCTATAGAAAGGTTCTTTTAGGATCTCTGTAAAATGCTTTCTCTAAAAACTAATAAGTTGGAATAGATTTTTTTTTTGACATTGTGTTGGTGTTAGCATCCTATATGCTCATTGCTTTGTTACTGAAATGTAAACATCAATACATACATGAACTTTCCGAGACTAAGATTGTAGAAATACAGAAGACAGTGTCTTGCAGAGATTAAATTGAATTCATATCAGTAGATATCAAGGTCTCTTCTGATGCAAGGAGTAGGCTTAAAATATTGGCATAATGAATAAAAGATTATCTTTTTATATGTAATTCTTGATAAAATAAAATAGTTTGAGACTTAGTGTATTTAAATTTTTGCTGGTCTCTGGTTTGTCCTTAAAGCAGGTAAAGACAATAGATTTGTCTTTAAGTTCCGCATTGTCAGCCTCCTTCAGTTAAAAAATGTGCCTGGTATCTTTCTCTAATACTTCTTGTAAAAATAATTTTTTATAGTGGCATGAATTAAATATAATCACTGCAAGCAGCAGTGTATCAAAAAATTACACTGAGACATAAGTCCTCCAGTTCTAATGAAGGAGGAGTTTAATGCATCTGTGGAGGATGTTTCGCTCTTCCAGGCTATACATTCAAGTTCCCATGCAGTTTTATTTCTCCTCAGAGCTCGAGTGTGTGGATGAAGGACTACTGCAGTTCTGCGCAAACAAGTTAAAGCTGTTGCATCTTTATGAACTAGTTAGCAAACTAAATTCCCAAGGCATACAGAAAGATACTCCACCCTCAGATAATGTGAGTAAATTCAAAATTCCAGTTGTCTTATAGAACTGAGTGATGATTTAACTGTAAAAATATTTTCAAGGCCTCGGATTAAATAACTAGGTAAGCAAGCTACCCGTTTTTGTGGCTTGGAACTTTTACTGAAGTACTTGTTTTATAATGCCTTTTTTTCCCCCCCTGTACCATTGCCTAGTAATTCATCTATCTAATATTCTTTTGCAGTCACATGAAATTGAGACAAAAGTACAAATAGAATGAGGATCTCCTGATCTGAGTCCTTTACTCAAAGTACATAGCATATTCCTAACTTTGTTTAGTTTTGGAGGGGTATTTTGGGACCAGTAGAAATTACAAATTCTGATATTTGCTTGTGTAGCATCATAATTTGGCTTGCTTTTGATATAATTTATAAAAATGCCTATACATTTATAAAAGCCATGCAGAGTGGTATTATATGGGCTTTGCGTGGTGGGTGATTGTTTCACTATGACCAGGGTCTAAGTATGGGAAATGTATCTGTTGAAAGTCCTTAAAAATAAAGCTGGACAAGGTCTTCATTTGAGCTATATGAATAACTAATTTTGAGATTACTTAATTATTTTGGCCCTTTGAAAAGACATTTTTAATGTTCAAAATATTTTGACTCTTCTGTTTTAAATTTTAGTGTGTTTTGAGAAACATGTTTGCATTAGTCTTGTGATGTGTGATTTTGTTTGTTTGTTTGTTTTTGTTGGGCTTTTGCTTTTAAGGACTTGGCTAAACTGCTTCGGCTGGAAGAAAAAGATTTTCATAGGCTCCAAACTTTACTGGAGAACTACAAGAAAGAAAACACCCAAACTACTGTTCAGTTTGGTGATGAGAAGGATGACATGTTGTCTGTGAAAATGTTCTTAGAGTATTTGGAATATGAAAAGGACATGATTAATGTGAAAAATATGGAAGACAGAGAATATGTGGCTTTAGGTAAGAGCTACTGAACTGTTTGTCAAATTACTTAGACTGATTATAATCTAAGATGGTACAAATATTTTAGCCTTAATTTGGAGGCCTTAGCAGGCTGGCTTGCCTTGAAGTAGCAGGTGACAATGCTAGTTCCAGACTCTTGCCTTTAGCCATAGGACAAGTCTTTCTACCTAAATGGATATTATTACAAGTTAACTTCATCTGTGGATATAATTACCCTAAAGCCATGTTATCACTGTTCATTCATTTATTAACACCACGGAGCTGGACAGTGGTAACTAGGTACTTTACAGAGCAGCTGTATCCTGCTGTTTATTTTGTGGTCGCAGCACCTTGAGAGTTCTGTTAATGACGAGATTGACTTTAGCCTCAGAAATGGGGGAGCTGACCAGAGGCAGCACAGGAGCATTAGGTGAGGGAATAAGGACTCTTCATTTGTGGCATTGAGGAGATTGTGGATAATGTTGATCTGAAATATTACAGATGGGGAGAGTGTCTGGGGTGTCCGTTGGGGTGTGGGAGAGGGTTATTGGCTATAGTCTGCTTTAGTTTGCAGATATGTTTGGAACTGTCTTTAAGGGGCTCTTGGGAAATAACTAGTGGAAGCAGCTTGAGTTAAATCAGTCTCAAAGGCACTGTCTTTCCAGATTTTTTTCTTTTCTGGGGAAATTTTTGTGCAAACAGAGTTCTGTGCACATGTGTTGTATAGTGTTCGCTTTGTAGTCTCTTGCTTCTTTTGGCTTTAATCATCAGACTTTGAGAGGATTGAAAAATTAGAAGAGCTTGGCTTTCATCTCTATGAAGGTCAAAGGCTGTTTCTAAGTGTGATGGGTTAGCCCTTGGCTGGGGGCCAAACCATATACGCCCGCTCACACAATTCCACCCCCACCCAATGATAGGGAAGAGAATTAAAGGGGTAAATGGAAAAGAGGACTGTTGGGTTGAGATAAGGACAATTTAATAACTAAACTACAATAATATTGAAAATAATACTATATACAAATGAGTGATACACAGTGGTACTGCTCCCCCTCCTGATGACCTGTTCCTGGCTAATGATCCCAGAACTACACTCACGATTTCCCCAGATGAGGAGGGTGCACTGCTCCTGGAGGTACTCATGGAACGGAGATAACAGTCTGGGCATCTGTGTCTGGCCCCAGCTAACGATCCCGGAGAGGGACGGTCCCAAAACTCATGGAATGGAGATTACAGTCCAAGCGTCACAGACTGAGAGCCGACCGGTGTGTGTGGGGGGGAAGGCCTTGGGAGAGTGATGCGGAGCTAGAAGAGAGGACCGAAACCGAAAGGCGCCGCAACCAGGAAGCGAAGGGCCAATCCTCCAGAAGAGTCCTCACCTGTATACTGGGCATGACGTGTATGTTATGGAATAGATTATTGACTATTCCGAGCTTCAGTCTTAACCTAAGAGCAAATCCTAGACTAGCAACAAGCTGTCCTTCTTCCCTGGTCTGCCATCCTTGGCAGCAGCACAAAACATTGTTCTTATCAGCTTCTCCTGAGCACAAATCCAAAACACAGCCTCTTGCTAGCTATTTATGAAGAGGAGAAAAAAAAAACCCGTTAAGAGTTAACTTCAAGCAGTCTGTCTCTGCTTAACCCAGGACACTAAGTAATGCTAGAATTTGCATTTTCTCTACCATAACACTATACTTGGTTTTAAGAACTGGGGTAGAAGTACTCTTCTCCACACCCCTTTGGACAGGGATCACCAGTAGCTGATTAGGGTGTTCAGCTGTAAACAAATATAGTAGAAACATGAATGTCATGCTGAGCCGTTTATATGATTTCTTTAAGATCTTGTTTTTTTCAATTTTCCTCTGCCTCAAAGGGACACTCAAGCTTTTTGCAGTGATAGTAAGGTATAAATTATGTAATTGTTTGGGTTTTTGAATTTGTTGAAGTACCACTAGTTTGCTATATAAAATACAACATGCTGCCACAGGTAGGGATTACTCCGTGGATAAACTTGTCCAACACTTCAAGCCATTCTTTGAATTGAACAAAATGTGTAATCCAAGCAGTACAATAACTTTTGTTTGGTAAAAACCCGTTTTCTATGTGACTCCTGTAATGTCAGGAACACTTATGTCCTTTGTAATGAACCCTCTTCTCCGCTAAGGGTAAACCATCAGGGTGTCTGAGGTTTTAGCCGTTTAGCTTGCTTGATTGCAGCACAGGTTTCACATTCATGGATAACCTGTGCAATAGTGTCCATAGGTAAGTCCACCCCTTGATCGCGAGCCCATTTGTATGTTGCATCTCTTCCTTGATGACCTGAGGCATCATGGGCCCAGCGAGCCAGAAATTTTTCACCTTTTTGTTGCCAGTCTAAGTCCACTTGAGATATTCTGATCTTAGCAGCTTGATCTACCTGTTCGTTGTTTCGATGTTCTTCAGTAGCTCGACTCTTGGGTACGTGGGCATCTACATGACGTACCTTTACAACCAAGTTTTCTACCCGGGCGGCAATGTCTTGCCACAATGAGGCAGCCCAGATGGGTATGCCTTTGCGCTGCCAGTTACTCTGCTTCCATTGCTGCAACCACCCCCACAGAGCATTTGCCACCATCCACGAGTCAGTATAGAGGTAGAGCACTGGCCACTTTTCTCGCTCAGCAATATCTAGAGCCAGCTGGATAGCTTTCACCTCTGCAAACTGACTCGATTCACCTTCCCCTTCAGCAACTTCTGCAACTTGTCGTGTGGGACTCCACACGGCAGCTTTCCACTTCCGATGTTTCCCTACCAGACGACAAGACCCATCGGTGAACAGGGCATACTGCTTCTCATTGTCCGGCAGTTCATTGTACG